>JAWIIG010000188.1:0-43177 GCA_033557465.1 Ichthyophis bannanicus
CCTCTTCACGACCGTATCAACTATAAAATTCTTTATCTTTATCTTTTTATCTTTATTATACAACTTTTTATAACCGCCATGACCAAAAAGGCATACAGCGTTGTACAATAAAAAACAAAAAACAGGCTACTGAGAGAACAGAAAAGAACGCCAATTATTCATAAAAGAGACAGCAAAGATAGAAAAGGAAGAAGAGAGAAACAGAGCAATCAACTGTGGGCAGGGGGGGAAGGAACATCAAAAGCAACACAGAAGAGGTGAGTTTTTGAGGTGCCCTAAAAGTTTTAAAAAGAATGACTCCATGCGTAAAGTTTTAGGGAAGAGAGTTTTCCAAAGGCGGGGCTCGAGAAAGAAAAAAGCAGAAGAGCGTGTTGATTCGAGGTGAGCCCGAGAGGGAGGTGGGAGAAAGAGGCGGTTAGCGTGAATCGACCGAAGCGTTCGAGAGGGACAGTGAAAACGCACCAGATCCAGAGAGGTAAATGGGAACACCAGGGTGGAGATCTTTGTGAACAAAGATCAGAACTTTGTATTGAATACCTGAAAGGGATAGTCAGCCAGTGTAAACGAATAAGAAGTGGAGTGATATGATCCGTACGTGACGAATTAGTCAGAAGACGAGCAGCATTATGGTGACCAAATTGAAGACGACGAAGCGTATAAATAGGGAGGCCGGCCAGAGAATCATTACAGTAGTCTAAACTGAAACCACAACGACAGAAGACGTTGTGGTCAGATAAGAAAAGGAAAGAAAAGGCCGGATAGCACGGAGTGAACGCAGTGTATAGAAAGAACGTTGAACAATAGAATAAACGTGCTCTTTGAAGGTTAAAGCTGAATCCAAAGTAACCCAAAAGAATAACGCATAGAAGAGACAAGAGGAATAGGCCCAAGCAGACAGAGAATAGCAAGAGTGGGAAGATGAGCACCAGCATTGAACCTATGTCTGAAGTTTTGGACAGATTAACATGTAATAAGTTGTCAGCAACCAAGAAGAACCAGTGGCAAAGACAGGCATTGAGGGGACCGCTATCAGGGGAAAGTAGGGCAATGTGTGATAGAGGAGAAGGATATCATCTGCATAATAGTACGCCGAGATACCGGGCGGTTGGATAAGTTAAAGCAAGAGGGGCCCGAAAAAATATTACACAGTAAAGGGGCTAATACAGAACCCTGTGGAACACCACCCGGCAAGGGTGAAGGAGAAGATGAAGTAGTGCCCAGCGAGAACTGAGAAAGATCTATTAAAAAGAAAAGATTGAAACCAGCGGAGAACCGAACCATAGAGACCCTATACCCTATAAACGAAGCCTTAGGAGCAGAGTGCAGTGATCAACAATGCCCATCAGCAGAAAGATCAAGTGAAACAGACAAAGAAATAGAACCGAATCATGAGCAACGTGCACCTCGTTAAGAAAAGAAATTAGAATAGCTTTTCGGTACTGTGCCCAGGACGCAAACCAGATTGACGGGGGTGGAAGAACCAAAGACTCCTCCAAGTGTGAAGATAATTGAGTACCGACCAACAACCTTTCAAGAAGCTTAGAGAGAAATGAGGAGATTAGAGATAGGACGCCAGTTAGAAAGTGAGGCAGGCTCCAGAGAGGGTTTCTTAAAGAATCAGAATGGCTAAATCAGAGCGTGTTTCCAGAGAGCAAGGGAAAGACCCGGAATAGAGACCTGGTGTTAAAAATAGAGAGAACCAGGGAAAGAGATCAAGAGAGGGTTCAGAAAGCCAATGGGAGGGTATGGGTCCGGACTGACAGGTTGTTTTCCGAGTGGAGGAGAGAAAAAGCAGTGGAGAGTTCATTAAGCGGGATAAGCCGGAAATCGGACCAACAGTGTGAACTCGGAGGAACAGTAGAGGAAACTAATGCGGAGGAGGGAACTGGGGAAAGAGGAGGGGGAGAAGAAAGAAGGAGGGGTGCAAGACGAAAAGTTGCCGGATGGCGAGGACTTTGTCAGCAAAGAAGGAAGCCAGAGCATCTGGTGTGGGGTTATTAGAGGATGCTATAGCAATGACGAGAATCGTTAGGGGATGAAGAAGAAGCAGAGAGGGAGTGGAGAATACGTTAATAATTGACGCGGTGATTTTTGCCGAAGATGAAATCGCCTAGAAAAATATTCCCGCTTTAGCATAGTGCAGAAGGGAGCTGTAGTGAGAGTGACAATAACGGAAGTGGTGAGAGAGTGACAGGTGAAGGGAACTTTACGCCAACGGCGGAGAGCTCGCCGTATGGTAAGAGCGGTGGAGACGGAATCCAGGTAGATACCATGGGAGGTGGGGCGAGAGCGGGCTGCAGAAGGGGGGGCGCAAAGGAGGCAATTTGAATCTCAATCAGTAGGAGAGCGAAGAGTCCCAACCCCGGACCTGAAGGTCAACGGAAAGCGAGGAAAAATCCTCAGTAAAAAGATTGTCCGAGGGGGGAGAAAAAAGGGGCCCCTGGAGGGAATCATAGTGAGACGACGAACTGAGCGGGGAGGAGGCAGTAAAGGGAATTGAGGGGGGAAAGGAGACAGAGGACAGGGAAGGACAAAACATAAGCAATAATGGTCTGACCAGGGAAGGGACTGGGAAGAGAAAGAGGAAGGAACAAAGGGAGAGGAATGACCGGAAATAACTAAGTCCAAAGTAGTTCCAGCAGCATGGGGTAGGGAGCTGGACATACTGGGAAAGGGAAAGATCGGAAAGAAGAGAAAGAACGTAGAGTTCACGCTGGGAAGAAGGTAGATCTACATGAACATTAAAATCAACCCACGGAGCAGAACGTTTGGTATCTAAGAGAGACCTCCCGATAGGGTTTAAAGAACAGAGTCCCCGAGAACAGGAGAGAGAGAAGGAGGCACGTAGAACAGAAGCATATACAGAGGGGGGTAAACCTCTAAAGAGAGGAGAAGGACTTCTTGATAGGATCAAAGGGGAAGGAAGTACTTCACGCAGGGGGCGGGAGGATGGTGGATCACAGCAACCCCTCCTCCAGAGCGGCCCCTACGGGACCCCGCAGAGACGGACAAGCCAGGGGGGAGACAGCGTTTCAGGCGGGGCTCCTCCCCATCCTTAAGCCAGGTCTCTGTCAGAAATAAAATGTCCAGAGAGTGCTGAGAAACAGGTCGTGAATAAGCACTGTCTTGGACCGACTAGACCGACAATTAAGAAAGGCCATTTTAAGTAAAAGAAGTTGTGGAGGGGAGGGACAGTCAGAGGATGGGGGTGGGCAACCAAGGGAATCTGTAAGCAGATCCGACCGGGGCCGCCACATTAGACACACTAGAGGGAGGGAGGTAGGGATACGGCATCCAGACCTACTAAAGTGGGGATGGCAGAACATTAGAGCTAAGCCCAGAGATTAGCAGAATCAGAACAATGCAAATAGGCCCCGGCAGAGGCAGCAATGGGGAGTCCCAACGTTGAGTGTGCCACAGGAACTTCAGGGACCAGGCTCGGGATCCGATGATTTGGCGGCACAGGACAATGCTCTTCAGAGGACGTGTCACCAGCACTTGCCCCCGACCTTGCCCCAAGGAGCTCGTCCCGCGCAGGACCTGCTTCCTTGGGCGCGCATCCTTGTGCGCGCGCCCTGCTGCGGCGCGGGACGCCGCTCTCTCAAGCGTTTAAAAATATAAAATAGTAGCCACTTCCGGGACTCGTAGGAGCAGCCAATGGGAAGGTCCCTGGGAGGAGCAAAGAAGACACGTCAGTGCAGCAGGAGGAGCAAACAGCAACACGAGCAGCAAAAAAAGCCGCATCAGGCAGGTAACTAATTCAGCACGGGTACTAGCAAGCAGAGAAGCACACAGCAATAGCTTAGCACAGTCAGTGACGCCGCGCTCACAGCGTTTAAATATCAATAGCCACTTCCGGGACTCGGCGGTCAGCCAATGGGAAGGTACCTGGGAGGAGCAAAGAAGACACGTCAGTCGCAGGCAGGGAGGAGGGGGGGGGGGGGGGGGAGAGGGGGGGGGGTGGCGGGGTGGGGGGGGCGGGGGGGGGGGGGGGGGCGGGGGGGGGGGGGGGTGGGGGCGGGCCCCACCCGGGGGGATCAACAAGCAAACACTGTTTCCAAGCCTCTTTACACTGGGACCCCATGGTATTTACCTGATCCGCTCCAGTTTCATACCCCCCCAACCGCTTCCTCAGAGCCATCAATGTCAACCGTCTGGACCTCCTGCACCCACCAAGGCACATCTTGAACAGACGCGGAAGTTCAGCCACCTGTTACCTGGGGTCCTGCATTATGGAAATCTCTACCTCCTACTCTCCGCTCTGAAAGAACTTTTGTCAAATTCAAAACACTACTGAAGACACACCTTTTGTCCAAGATTGGCCTTTGATCTCCTCCCGCAAGCAGTTTTCAGCAAGCCATCCGCCCATTTCCCCTTTCCCCTCCTGACATAAGACACCCTCTAGACCTTTCTCGACCCTCTGATTTCGTTCCTCTTCTGTCCTGTCAAAACTCTGGCGTTCATTTTCCTTTTCTTTTTAATTATATAGATTATATAAACCGCTGATGCACTGTCCATTATGGCGGAAAATCAAGTGTTTAATAAAGATAAAGATGCTCCCTCTGTAAGATGTCGTCCTCCAAGTTCCATCCCGAGTGGTAACCAGAATCTGGCTGATCTCTTCTCGGTAAGGCAGCCGTGATATCCCCGGTAACCGTCTCCCAAGGCTTCCTTGCCAGGACCAGCAGCACTCAGACCACCGGTCGTCTGAACTCGAGTGGAAGAAAAGGGGTGGTCAGCGGTCAAGGACTCTGTTGGGGATACCCAACAAGTGGTAGAGGTTATGTTCCCATTCTCTCATCCCCCCTCGTCATTCTCTGGCGTCAGAGAGAGAGCAGCCCGTAAAGTATCTGGAACCGATATGGAGGCATCCGTCGAAGGCACCCGGTCTCCAGATGGTCATCCCAGCGCGGACCCCCTCTCTCCTCTTAACACCCCCACCAATGTCACCCCAGCTATCGATGGTCGCAGGGCCCCACTCCCTAGTTGAGGCCTGGATGCTGGCCCTGGAACACAGTGTTTAGAACTTCTTCCGCTACCCAGCAGGCGCTGGTAGCCGGCACACGCCTCAAGACTGCGGGGACCTCTACCTCAAGGATTCCCCGGGCCACCGCAGTGACCCGAGAGCCAGAAGCCTCGTGAGGATAAAGCCTCTGTGCAGGTCTCAATCTCTGTCCCTGGTCCTCGGGTTAGAGATCTTCTTGGGCGAGTGCCTCCGGCCCCCCTCCGGCGAGTTTTTGGCCTTGGAAATTCGGCACTGGTCACCGAACCAATCTCGAGCCACCCGACCTCAGAGTCCCACAGACTCCCCTCCAACCCAGAGGCGGCAGGTGGCGTCACCTCCCGAGGACACCTCCTTTCTGGCAATTTGTCCGGGACATGGCACGGGCCTCTGGCGCTCGGCCCAAGAGGAGCTCCGTGCCTGAGGAAGCTTGATATTTTCCTGCAATATGAAGCCCTTCCCGAAAGAGGATCTCTCAGTGCCGGTTCCTCCCATTTTGAACGGGACTCCTCTAGGCCCCGCACCCAACATGTGAGGAGACCCGCGGCCTCGTTGTCCTGATCATGCCCTCGGGCACAAAAGCTTATCCAGGGTTTTCCAATGCTGTCATGCCGCAATACCAAATTTACCAATTATACACTGGGATGGTCTTTCCTTCCATGACCCTCACTAGAGAGCGTGGAGGCTTTGCTGGCGGGCCCATTGACAGAGACCAACTCCGGCGTTTTAAGGCCATCTCAAAGTCCGTCGGAGAATGCCCCCAGGTAAGTGAAACATTAAATACCTTTATGGAAATGGGGTAAAAGGGGCAACATATGGAAAGCGGGTGGTATGTATAAATGCCAGCAAGCATGGGAAATAGGACCCCATATATTGAAGCTTTAATGGGAGTGGCCTGACTTTGGATTTAGTTGGCAGTTACAGAAAACCATGACTGGGATTGTAACTAATACCAGGACAGGGGTAGGAAGAAGGGGAGGAGGACGTGGCACCAATATGTAAAAAATTAAATATTAAGCTTTGGAATTGCCAGAGCGCTTAAAAGGGGAGAGGAGGCACTGGTGGATTAAACTAGAAAAGATGTGGAAAGAGAAATCTATTTTGCATTGGCGTGATAATACCCAGGAAACTCCCTGCACAAAGAGGAAAGAGGTGGGCATGGAGAGTTAATATTGAAGACATAACGCAGCATTGCCAGGAAAGAGGAAATACTGATTTCTTTTTTTTTTTTGTTTAGTGGTCCATCAAGTCAGTGTTTGACTCAGCGACCCAGCTACCTCTGGGTTTTCTTGGCAATGTATCCCTCACCGGAAAGTAGATTGCCCAGCCTTTTCTTCCGAGGCAATGGAGGGTAAAGTGACTTGCCCAAAGTCACAAGGAGTGGGCCAGTGGGAATACGAACCTTTGATCGTCTGGGTACTAGGCAGTTGCTCTAACCACGATGCTACTCCTCCAGCCTGATAGGGGATTTCCAAAATGCCAGATGTATGACTGGCACATTTCCCTGTCGTGCAGTATCAGTCTAGAAGTAAGTAGATCCTTGTATTCTCCCAGGAACAAGGCAGGGAAGTCAGTCCTCACATGTGGGTGATGTCGGCACCAGACGGAGCCCTCATGCGGAAGTAATTTCCCCAACTTTCAAAGAAAGCCTTTGGCGAATGCCTCACGCATGGCGCGGTCCCCTTCTCCCAAGCCCAAGGGATGGCCAATCTTGCTCAGTCTTTCTTTTTTTCCACAGAGCTTGACAAGGACGGCATCCCTCACATTTTCCCCTCAGAAAAAAAAGTTGATTATTTTTTGGACTATTTCCTAACCATTTTTGGTACCGCGGTTCCCCTTCCCCTCCCTGTGCATTCGGCTCCAATACACCGGTATCGAGTCCGACTAACATATTTCGTTTTTGTCCTTAGTGACTAGCGTTTCGCGCTCTTTCTTTTAACTGGCAGCCCAGTCTTTCGACCTCGCAAGGGCCCCTTTTCCCCCGATGGCTGCCAGCGGGTTCAAGAAGTGTGATCGGTGTAAAAAACTTATGTCCCCTCACCAACACCCATGACTGCTGCCTCCGCTGCCTTGGACCGACCATGACCCAGTGGTCTGCAGTCCGTGTGGCAAGATGTCCTCCAAAGCGCTGAGGAGCAGGCAAGCACCAGCGTGAGACTATTTTCTCTGAGTCTGGATCCGTCCGGGCCAGGACCTCGTCAGAAGCCTCGACGTCTCGGGACACTGAACCAGAGCACCGTCGAGGGTCTTCTGAAAGGGGGTCTCCCACCCGGGAGCACTGTAAGAAGAAACCCACGAGGGCTGCATCTCTGGCGGACTCTGATTGGTTCCAGGTCACGGAGTGCCGAATGCCGCCCCGGGTTCGCCGAGTCGGAGAGGCCTGCTAAAATACCTCGTATGGAGCCGGAGGTGTCAGACAAGGCAATGCCTGTTTGTCCTCATGGACCTCTCCTCCAGAAGAACCGGCATCAGTCCTGGTGTCGGAAACTGAGCCGGGGGCTGCGGAGCCTTCTGAGCTGGGTCTCAGGTTGGCAGCCTTGGAGAGCAGCGTGTCCTGCCTTCATGGACCAGCAGCGGGCTCTGATAGCCAGTTTCCACCCATGCATCTGCCCCGACCATAGGGACCTCGACGTCCATGCGGGCTCGAGTCGATCCTCGGCCAAGGTCTCCCTCGACCTCCCGTTCAGGACCAAGGTCGTCGTCACCGGGGCCATAGGCGTCGGGACAGACACGCTCGAAGCCCTCGAGGCCGGAGCCCATCGAGTCCTCCTCGGAGGGCTCAGCTTGGGAGACAGAGGAAGACTTGCCCGATACCCAATGGACACAGTACGTCCCTTTGGACTCCCTGGGTTCAGAACCTCGAGAGACGGTTGCCCCCGGAGGACACTAGGTTCTCGGACTTTGTGAGGATATGGCCAAGACTTTGGCTTTCCCTGCAGATGCCGAGGAGGAGCCTCGAGCCGAGGAGCTCGATGCCCTCCAGTATGACTCTCCTCCGAAGGAGGCCCTTACTGTACCGGTGCCTCCAATGCTGGAACGGTTGATTGCTCCGCATGTAGGAGTCCCCGGCCTCGGCGCCGGACCTCAGCAAACGAGTCGATTCATTTATCGAGTCCGTAAGAGCCCCAGGTTCCAAAAGGCGCAGCTGTCGCACAACTCCATGGTTGTGGAATCGGCCATGCAAAGGGGCTCAAGAGCCAAAAGAGACACTCCTTGCTGCTTCCCGGCCGGGAGGCCCAGAACCTGGACGCCCTTGGCAGAAAGTGTTTCCAGGGCTCGATGCTGTCATGCCGTGTCCAGACCTACCAGCTGTACATGGGCATGTACTTAAGAGACCTGGCAAAGGAGATTGCCGGGTTCTCTGCTGGCCTCTCCGAGGAACCCTTGCAGCGCTTCAAGGCCCTGTCCACTGGGATCAGAGAGTGCTCGAAGTTTATGTCTCAAGCGGCCTACGATGGCTTCGAGGCTTCGGCCCGGGTAGCTGCAGCCGGCATCGGTGCAAGGCGCCAGGCTTGGCTCATGTCGTCTGACCTCGAGCCATGGGTACAGGACAAGTTGGTCGATGTCCCCTGCCGAGGAAATAACCTCTTCGGCAAACCCATGACTGAGAAGGCTGCTGAACTCGTCCAAGTACTTGACCCGGACAAGGCTGTCGAAGAAGACATCTGCTCCTTCTCTCAGGAAGATGACCTCAGGGAAAAAGCCCTTTTACCCGAGGAAGGGACAGGCTTACAGAAACTACCCCACTTACCAGGCCTCCCCAGCTCCCCAGCAGGGGGGCAGCAGGCCAGGGGACGGGGGAATGGCCCTCGTAAGCCTCAAACCCCCAAGCCTCCAGCTCCTGCTCAGCAGGGAGGGGGGTTTTGACTGCATAGCTCCTCTCCCCACCAGTGGTTTGGCCCTACATGGAGGTCGGCTGTCCCTGTACGCCCACAGGTGGCCAGCCATTACATCTGACACTTGGGTTCTAAGAATGGTCCAGGACTGCTATCTGCTCCATTCCAGCCAAGTGCCTACCTCCTATTTCCCAGGACAGCATCTCGGACCCCTCTTGCACAGGAACCTCCTCCTGCAGGAGTTGGCTGGTCTTCTCAAGGATCAGGCAGTGGAACCGGTGCCCCACCACCTGCAGGGGAAAGGCTTTTACTCCAGGTATTTCCTGATACTGAAAAGACAAGGAGGCCTTCCCCCATCCTAGACCTGCAAAATCTCAACAAGTTCTTGGTAAAGGAAAGGTTCAAGATGCTTTCAACTTGGGATACTTCTGCCTTACCTCCAGCAGTGAGACTGGCTATGCTCTTTGGACCCAAAGGATGCCTACACACACATATCCTCATACATCCAGACCACAGAGATACCTCAGGTTTGTGTTCGGAGGAAACCACTTCCAATACAAAGTGCTTCCCTTTGGTCTAGCTTCCGCTCCAAGGATTTTCACCAAGTGCCTAGCTGTGGTAGCGGCCTTCCTCAGGAGCCAGAGGATCTTTGTGTTCCCTTACCTAGACGACTGGCTCATAAGGGGCCAGTCAGCTCAGGAGATGCACCACGCCACAGCTCGCACAATAGCTCTGCTTCAGCATCTGGGGTTCATCATCAATCACGCAAAGTCCTCTTTGCTCCCCACCCAGAACTTGGAATTCATAGGGGCAAGGCTCGACACCATACAGGCGAGGGCCTACTTGCCACTGGACAGGGCAGACCGCCTGCTGTCTCAGGTGGGCATGGTGAGTCAAGTACCCCAGGTGTCAGCACTGAGTTCATGTTACTCCTTTCGCACCCATGCACATGCAGACAGCTCAGTGGACCCTGCGGGACCAGTGGTCACAGGCCATGGGATGCCTGTCCGACAGTGGCAGTATCCAAACCCCTAGTGCAGTCCCTGCAGTGGTGGTCACAATCAGGGAACCTCCTACGAGGGGTACCATTCCAGCTTCCCGTGCACACATGGGTGCTGACTCACGGATGCCTCCTTGATGGGTTGGGGAGCCCATTGGTCAGGGCTCTTGCACTCAAGGTCAGTGGACCTCCTCAGGAGGCCACACTCCAGATCAACCTGTTGGAACTCCGGGCCATTCGCTTGTCTCTAAAAGCCTTTGCTCCTGTCCTCTCCAACCCAGTCTGCTCTTTGAGGTACAGATGGACAACCAGGTGGGCTATGTTCTATGTGTGAACAAACAGGACGGCACAGGTTCGCGGATTCCTTTGCCAGGCGTCTCTGGATCTCTGTTCCTCCCTTCGCAGGGTGTCGACACAACATCTCTCCTCCATGCAGTTTACCTATCCAGCCCAGGATGAACTGCCTGGCAGACAAACTGAGCAGGGTTCTTCAAGCCCACGCAATGGCAAGTGAAACAGGGAGATTGCCCCGCAGATTTTTTCACCACAGATTCTCTTTGTCCAGTCCACAGAATTGTCAGTTGCCCCCGCTTTTTGCTCCAGACAGCCACACCCCCTCAGGTAGCAGGCAGATGCATTTCTTCTCCCTTGGTCGGGAAGCCTCCTGTTAATGCTTTTCCACCTATGCCCTCTGGTAGCACGAACTCGGTCGTTTCAAGATTCGCAGGGACAAGGTCTGGCGGTTGATCCTGGGTAGCGCCCGAGAGTGGCCCAGACAGGCCTTTGGTTCCCACTTCTCTTCAAACTGGCGGTGGAAACCCCTCTCCCCTTGGGGGGTACAGCCTGACCTCCCTCACGCCAGGAGCAGGGTTCCCTAGTGCACCCCAATCCCAGATCCCTCAATTTGAATGGCCTGGCTGCTGAGAGGTTAGGCCTTTGCACCTTTTCTCTTACCCGAAGGTGGTTAGAAGAAGTGTTTCAGCCTCCAGGAGGTCATCCACCAGAAAATCCTAACGCATTTGTTAAATGGCGCAGGTGTCCAAGTGTGGTGTCACCCAACAGAGGAAATACTGTACAACCCTTCTCATCTCAGGTTCCCAAGGTGTTACAGTACCTACGTTCATATCTCGGAGCTAGGCCCTCAAGTCTAGACTCCGTCAGGGTCCACCTGAGTGCCTTGTCGGCTACCCATGCACTGATAGGACGGTCCGCCTCTATCGGTCTCACCCCTTGGTAGCCAGGTTTCTCAGGGGCCTGCTCCTGCTGAAACCCTTCAATCCGCCCTCCGGCGACGGAGTAGGATCTCAACGTGGTTTTGCAGCAACCTACCTCGTCCCTCCTTTCGAGCCAATGTCCACTTACCAGCTGCGCTTCCTCTCCTGGAAGGTGCTCTTCCAAGTAGCGCTCACGTTGGCTTAGGCGTGAGAGTGAGCTGCACACTCTAGTGTCCGATAGGTCATACACATGGTTTTACAAGAATAGGGTAGTGCTCCGCACACACTCCAAGTTCCTCCCAAAAGTGGTTTTCCTCGTTTTTCAACCTCAACCAAGAGAGTTGGTTCTTCCAACCTTCTTTCCCAAGCCACATACCAAAAGGGCAGAAGCAGTTCTGCATACCCTGGACTGTACGAAGGGCCTCCCCAAGGGAAACCCCCCCCCCCCCCCCCCCCCCCCCCCCCCCCCCCCCCCCCCCCCCCCCCCCCCCCCCCCCCCCCCCCCCCCCCCCCCCCCCCCCCCCCCCCCCCCCCCCCCCCCCCCCCCCCCCCCCCCCCCCCCCCCCCCCCCCCCCCCCCCCCCCCCCCCCCCCCCCCCCCCCCCCCCCCCCCCCCCCCCCGCCCTTCTATCTGCGTAGCATAAGGCAGGGAAACATCGAGGGGCTTCTCAGCTCTTTGTCTCTTATGACCCTAGTAATTTGGGTCTACCGGTCTCCAAGCGCGACGTTATCTACCTGGAGGGCAAGACTGCAGCGCCTGGACGTACATGGGCAGCTGACCTTCAGCTGCAAGGGTCGTATCACGGCCCACTGTGTCAGGGTTAAGGCCCCGCATCAGTAGCTAATCATCGCTCTGTTCCATTGGCAGACATCTGCCGGGCCGCAACTGTCTTCAATCCAGACTTTTGCAGCCCATTGCTGCCTGGAGACAGAGTCCCGACGGGACAGCATTTTCAGTCAGGAGGTACTCCGGAATCTATTCAGATTTAGGCAACTCCGACCCTCTGGTGTGAGGCTACTGTGGAGGATGCATTCTTGGAGAAAGTTCTCTCGCTGCTGTTGCGGCTCACCTAGAGGGAGCCTTTTTTAAGCTGTAGGTTCTCGGTAGCCTGTAGCTAGGGAGTCCCATATGTGAGGACTGACTTCCTGCTTGTTTCCTGGAGAAAGCGTAGTTACTCACCTGTAACAGGTGTTCTCCAGGACAGCAGGAATCAGTCCTCACGACCCTCCCTCCTCCCCTGGAGTTTCAGTCCTATTATTGCTTATTTTTTTTTGCCGTCTTTTTAGCTATGTCATCTGACTGAGCAGATGGCACCCTTGGCAGGAAGGGGACTGCGCATGCGCGAGGTATTCCCAAAGGCTTTCTTTGAAAGCTGGGGAAAGTGCTCCACACAAGGGCTCAGTCTGCGCCGACGTCACCCATATGCGAGGACCGAATCCTGCTGTCACTGGAGAACACCTGTTTCAGTTGAGTAACTACGCTATCTCGACAGGGAGAATAACCAACACGTGAAGGGGCCATACTGGACTTGGTGCTTACCAATGGTGAAAGTGTTTCTGATATAGTGGGAGATCATTTTGTATCTAGTGGTCACCAGATGGTGTTGTTCAGTATTAGGACTAGGGCTGATAGAATCCATTCAAAAGCGAGGGTCTTCGACTTTAGGAAAACTAACTTTGCCAAGATGGGCCAATACCTCAGGGAGTCGTTAGCGGGATGGGAACAGCTGGGGGATGTAGAAAAACAGTGGGCAAAACTGAAAGGGGATATTTTAAGGGCAACCAACCTTTTTGTTAAAATGGTAAACAAAGGTAAAAAGGAGAGCGCTATGGCTTTCGAAAGAAGTAGCTGAAAAGGTGAAGAAAAAGAGGGAGGCCTTCATGAAATACAAGAGATCACAGAGAGAGAAAGACAGGCATCTATATTTGGAAAAACAGAGAAGCTAGCAAAGTAGTCAGGAAAGCAAAGATTCAAAAAGAAGAGGAAATAGCAAATGCAATAAAATGGGGAAATAAGACATTTTCAGATGTTAGTGAGAAGAGAAAGCTCAAAAGTGGTATTGTCAGACTCAAGGGTGAAGGGGAATATGTAGAAGCTGATGAGGATAAAGCGGAATTGCCCTTAACAAATATTTCTGTTCTGTGTTCACAGATAAAGAACCAGGAACAGGACCTCAGAAAACACCCACAAACAGGAACAGAAGCGAGGGGCATCTTCAAGAATTTTCAGAAGACTGTGTCCGTGAGAAACTAGCTAAACTTAAAGTAGACAAAGCGATGGACTGGATGGGATACACCCTAGAATACTGAGGGAACGGGGACGTTCTAGCTGCTCCTATGACTGAACTTTTCAATGAGTCAGGAGTCGGAGAGTGGTGTCAAAGGAATGGAGAGAGGCTCATTTGGTCCCTTTACACAAAAGCAGAAGTAAGGATGTGGTTGAAGACTAAAGGCCGTTTAGTTTAACTTCAGTGGTGAGTAAATTATTGGAAACTCTGCTGAAAGAGAAAATAGTGAGGTTTCTGGAGTCCAGCAAATTACAGGATCAGAGGCAGCATGGATTCACCAGAGGCAGGTCTTGTCAGACAAATCTGATTAATTTCTTTGACTGGCTGACCAGGGAGTTGGACTGAGGGAGAGACCTACATGTGGTGTATTTAGATTTCAGTAAAGCCTTTGACACTGTTCCTCACAAGCAACTTATGAACAAACTGAGCACCCTAGGGATGGACCCTAAAGTTCTGCTTAGGTTAGAAATTGGTTGAGTGGGAGGCGACAAAGGGTACAGGTAAATGGAGCTCATTCTGAGGATAAGGAACTTACCAGTGGTGTGCCACAGGGATCTGTCCTTGGTCCAATTCTTTTTAACATCTTTGTTAGTGATATAGAGAAAGGGCTGTTAGGTAAGGTTTGCCTCTTTGCGGATGATACCAAAATCTGCAATAGAGTACACATCCAGGAAAGGTGTGTAGATAACATGAGGAGGGATCTAGCTAAGTTTGAAGAATGGTCTAGAATTTGGCAGCTGGGATTTAATGTTAAAAAATGCAAGGTCATGCATTTGGGCTGCAGATCCAAGGGAGCAATATAGTATAGGGGGTGAAGTACATTTGTCCACTTAAGAAGAGCGGGACCGCAGTGTGGTTGTGTCTGATGATCTTAAAGTAGCTAAACAGGTAGAAAAGGTGACAGCAAAAGCTGGAAGAATGCTTGGGTGCATAGGGAGAGGAATGGCTAGCAGAAAAAAGGAGGTGATAGTGCCTCTGTATAAGTCTTTGGTGCAACCTCATTTGGAATATTGTGTGCAATTCTGGAGACCACACCTTCAAAAGGAGATAAACAGGATGAAGTCAGTACAGAGGGTGGCTACTAAAATGGTTAGTGGTATTCTTTATAAAGCATATGAGGACAGACTTAAGGATCTTAATATGTACATTTTAGAGGAAAGGCGGAATAGAGGTGACATGATTGAGACATTTAAATTCCTCCGTGGCATAAATGCACAGGAGAGCCTCTTTCGATTGAAAGCAAGTTCTGCTCCGAGGGGACATGGGATGAGGGTGAGAGGGGATAGATTCAGGAGTGATGCGCGGAAATATCTCTTTACGGAAAGAGTAGTGGATCCGTGAAATAGTCTCCCAGTGGAGGTGATAGAGATGAGGACGGTATATGAATTCAAAAAAGTATGGGGCAAACACAGAGGATCTCTAAAGGAAAAAAGGGGACTGTTCTAGTTGTTGATATGGAAGGACAGACTAGAATAGAAAATGACGACAGCAGCGTAACGACGGCTTTGAGTCTTCTCCACCAGCAGGCTTGGCTCCAGTCCTCAGACTGGAACAGTGGGTCCAGGAGAAGTTGCTGGACGTCCCTTGCCTTGGGGAGCAACTATTCGGCAAGCCTATGGAGAATAAGGCAGCGGAGATTGAGACGGAGTACGTGACTCATACTCGCCTCCCTTGGAAAACGTCCTCCCTCCCCGGGAAGAAGCAGTAGAACAAGAAGCCTTTCTTCCATTGGAAGGGGCTCCTGTACAGGGGCTAACCCGCCTATCCATCAGCATCAACTCCTGAACAAACCACATAAGCTGAAGCCTCGTAAGCAAGACCACAGTCCCACAGCCCTCGTAAGCCTTAGAGTCCTGAAGGCCCAACCCCCGGCGCCGAATCAGCCACCCTTGGGGTTTTGACGGCATTGGCATAGCCTCTCGTCCTCTGGCAAGGTAGCTGTCCTGTCGGGGGACGTCTGCTCCATTTCTCCCACAGGTGGGAGTCCATCTCCACCAACACCTGGGTCCTCAAGGTCATTCAGGAGGGCTATCTTCTCCATCTAGACCAGGCCCCTCCTCTGTACTTCCACAGGGAGCCAGGTTGGCTTCCCTAGCACCAGGCCCTCCTGAATCAGGAGCTCACAGGCCTCCTAGAGGACAGCGCAGTAGAACCAGTCCCCACCACACTTCCGAGGATGGGGGTGTTTTACTCCAGGATATTTCCTCATCCTGAAGCAGACAGGGGTTCTTCAGCCCATCCTCGGACTTGCAGAACCTCAACAAGTTCCTGGTGTGGAAGAAGTTCTCCTTCGGAACGTTACTGCGCTACCTCCAGCAGGGCGACTGGCTATGCTCCTTGGACTTAAAGGATGCTTATGCTCACATCCTCATCCATCCCAAACACAAAGTACCCTCCGCTTCATGGTTCAGGGAAACCATTACCAGTACAGGGTACTTCCCTTTGGCCTTACATCCGCCCCGCAGGCCTTCACGAAGTGTCTGGCCGTGGCTGTGGCCCACCTACGGCTGAAGGGCACCTTTATCTATCCATATCTAGACTACTGGCCCGTAACAGGGAGCATGGCCTCAGAAGCCAGGCAGGCCACGGACCGCATCATTCACCTCCTGGAGCATCTGGGATTCATGATCAATTACCCAAAGTCTCACCTCACTCATGTTCAGTCCCTGGAGTTCATCGGGGCTTGCCTGGACACCCTATGGGTCATGGCTATTCTTCCTCAGGACAGGGCAGACTGCCTCGTGTCCCTGGTGTATTACGTGAAATGCCGCAGGCGCTGTCTACAGACCAGACGATGCTTCACCTTATCGGCAACATGGCCTCCTATGGTCCATGTCATGCCCCAAGCCCGTCTCAACATTCGCGCGATGCAGGGGTGCCTCCGAGCACAGATGGGCACAGCGGACAGGGCTCGTACTAGTCTCAGTTCTCTTCCCATGTGCGGTGGGGGGGAAGTCTCTTGCTGGGGGGGGGCCAGGAGTCTCGGATCAGGCTACAAAGGTATGCCCTTCCAAGCTATGGACACATCATAGTGGCCTTAACGAAGGTATGCCTCCCATGGCGAGCTGTGGGAGCCCCACTGCGAGGGACTAGCGCACTCAAGAGACCTGATCCCTCAAGGAGTCACGGCAGAAGATCATCCTACCTGGGCACTCTCAGGCATCATTCGCCTCGCTCTCGAGGTTATCAGGGACCACCTGCAGCACCGAGCCGGTGCTGGTACAGGACGGACAACAAGGTCATGATGTTCTATGTGAAACAAAACAGGGACCAGAGGTACCAGCTACTACCAGCATAGTTAGGTAGGCAACATGCTCTCTCGTCCTTTCGGCTGGGTGAGCCAGGGACTGAACAGTCCAAAGCCAATTAACTCCCGGGGGGACAATACGATTGTCGGACTGGCGCTCAGCAAAGTCCTCCGGTCTGAAAAAGTGGTGCATGTGTACCCGGACAAGCGCAGCGGCTCTTATAGCAGTGGGGGACTTCAGACCCGAACCTCTTTGCCCAGTCCTGTGAATCTGAAGCTCCCCCAGGTTCTGCGGGGGTCCCCTCCCAAACTCGGGCAGGGAGGCCCCGGTCCATGCTTTCCTGTATCTCGGTGGAGAAAAACGGGCCTGCTATAAGGCCTTTTACCCCCCACACCCTCATTGCACGCGGACCCTTCTCAAGGTCCAGAGTAACAAGGACTACTGATTCTCTATAGCCCGATGAGGTGGCCCAGGGCAGCCTTGGTTTCCCCTGCCATGCTCCATCTCTTATTGGAGCCCCCGAGATCCCGCTCGGGTTCTCGACTGGAGCTGGCTGATGCAGGAGCGGGGGGTCGGCGTGCTCCACACCCCCAATCCATGACGATCACTTATCACCTCACTAGAAGGCATCCTGCAGTGGCCATCACGAGCAGGTTTGCTCTAGTTCTCCTACCATCTTCCGCTGGATGAGTAGTAAGGACAGTCTTTTGTGCCTCAATGAAAGTGAGCTCGATCCAGATGGGCTTACGCCTTCAAGTGGTGGCGTCTTGTTTTCCTCGGGTTGTGGCGTGCTCGGAGATCACGAGTGGAAACGCCCAATTTTTCATGCCCTAAATACTACCAGCTATGGACTTGATAGTAAACCCTGCACCTTAAGCCTCTACCTCTCACAGTCTGGAAAGTGCTGAAGTTCTCAAAACGTGGTTCAGAGTATCACTTGAGTGGTCTATCTCGGTGAAGACCACCACCCCATCGAGGGCGCAAACCTCTTTTCGGGGCAACCGCACTTGTCTCTTGTTTTCATGCAAAGGCCTGCTCCTTTCCAGGCACCCTACCCCGAACCTCGCTCTGGTGGATATGGGGGGTTACCATCAAATGTTGGTCCTCACACAGTCCTGACCAGCCGTTCCCTTTGTTCCCATGGCTACCTGCCATGCTACATCATGCTGTCAGTAGAAGGTGGCCTTCATGGTGTGGCTGCTCACCCGTCCACCCGGAGGGTCAAATCAAACTCCAGGCAGCTGATACGCCGAGACACCGTACATGAGGTGTTTATAGGAACAGGGTGGTCTTACGAACGCATCACCGCCTATCGCCATATTTCCCATCACAGAATGGGGCGAGTGTGCTGTGATTGGGATTTTTCATTCTCGAATCAAGGAGATAATTGCGTGCCCAACCTTTTTGCCGGAAGTCCCCATGCCAAACCCAGGCAAAGGTCTGGGCTATTCTCACCCACCCTGGCATTGCTTAAGAGGGCTCCGTCTTGTCTACCTGCAAGTGGAACCTCGGGACCACCACAGATTCACGGCAGCTCTTTGCCTCCTCCTTTGATCCCAGCCTGTCTGGGACATGTGCGCTGGTCATACAGACCGTACCTTTGGTCCATCCTGGGTGGCGGAGACTGCAAATCACCTTTTCCCATGCCAGCAGGATTTCACCCTGGGAGCCGGCCAAGTCACGGCTCACAATGTTCGGTCGCTTCGCATTGCTCAGTTGACCTCGGTGCCAGACATCTGTCGGGCCGACTCACCTGAACCCTAACCACTTCACATCCTTCATGGTGCATCAATTACTGCCGGGAAGTAGGGGAGATTGGCCACCATTTGTCGGTCCCAGGCTTACTCCGTAATTTGTTTTGGGTTATAACGCAACTCCTGCCCCTGCCCTCTGACCCTTTCTTATTCCGGCTACACGGGAGCAGTGGCCATTGACTTGGACCCAGGGTCCTCAGGGATGCCTTCGGCTTTCACTGGTCGACTTGCTGACGGTCAGCTGATGTGACTTTTTTTTCCTACTGGTCCTCTTGGTAGCCTGTAGCTAGGGAGTCCGCATATTGCGATGAACTGACTTGCCTGGCTGGCTCCATGGAGAAAGCATAGTTAATCACCTATAACATGTCTGTTTCTCCAGGGACAAGCAGGAATTCTAGCTCCATCACAATCCTCCCTCCATCCCCTTGGAGTTGCTGTAGTATGTTGTGTTATCCTTCTTGAAGGATGAGGCTTAGCACCTAAGACTGGGCCACCTTTGGGGGTCAGGGAAGGGGAACAAAGCATTGGCGCTGGGTGACATTCCCAAAGGGCCGTTCTTTTAAAGCTGGGGGAAATAGCTCCACTCGATGGGCTCCGTCGGTGCCGATGTCCACCCTATGCTGAGGGCTGATATCCTGCTGTGCCCGTGAGAAAACACCTGTGTACATGTGCGGAGTAGTAGACTTATGCCCTCGCTGGGAAAAACTTATGCTGTGGTCTGGAAGCTCTTATAGGGCCTTGACAGACATCTTTAACACGAAGGGACTGCATGTCGCGGGGTCTGTGGTATCTGGGCCAGGCAGGCAGGCAAGCTACGTTTTGTGTCTAGTAAAGGAAACGATGATAAAATGGCATACCTGGATCACACTTTTTGAACATACAAAATGGTAGCCATGGGTGGGTGGAAAAAAAACGTACACCCAGCAGACATTGGGGCCGGTAGAGACCCACGGTGTGCTAACAGCTTGAAAAAAAGGGCACTAGAAAGGCACTAAAAAAAAATATTCGGTAGGAAACTCGAGACTATGCCAAAGACATGCAAGCTCGGGTGGCGGGAAAGGTAGTACGGTGCACAACCGGGGCACACGAAACTCAGGTCATATGGAAAAAAAAGAAAAAACCCTTTTCCAGGGAAACCCAGCCAGACGTGTCTGAATGGGCTCTGCAGAAAAAAAAAAGGGGAGCTGAGCAAGATGGCAACCTCTTGGGCAGGAAGGGCACCACGGATGCAATGATGGCATCTCCCCAAAAGACTTTTTCTTTGAAAGCTGGGGGGTGAATTGCTTCCGTGAGGCTCCATCAGGCACTGATGTCACCCATTATGGTGAGGACTGACTTCCTAGCTTGTTCCCAGAGAAAGACTCAGCCATGGGCCATCTAATCTGGGCCCGAGCAAGGTGGCCAAGAGTAGGTTGCCACTCCGCTGCTCCGTGCAGGTCACCCTTCCCCAAGCCTTTTGTGTTAGGGCTGTTGTACCCACTCCTCTGTGCAGGTCATCCTCTACTTGTTAAGATATCCAGAGAGCATATTAAGTTTATTTTTAGATTGTTTTATCATTTCTGTTTCTATAATAGGAATCTATGGTGTCTGTTCCCATGCTATTTTGAATTTCTACTCACTGTATTATGCCCCCACCACTCTTCCTACCATCGCATGAGAGCATTCCAAGGATACGCACCAACCTTTCAGTGAAAAAGTATTTCCGGATGTTGCCTTTCAGTTTACGCGGTCCCTATGCACGCTCTTCGTGGTTATGCCACCTAGTATTACCGCTAAACCCCTTCTTTGAAAAATCTTTATTCATGAATACTCCTTAAGTATTTAAACGTTTCTGTATCAACATCTCCCCGTTTGTCCCTCCTCTCCTTTAGAGTATAAGATACTTAGGTCTTGGCCAGCTCTCTTTCACTATGGTCTTCTGGCGCAGAGCCTCCAAAGGTCAATTTTGCGTTTTGCCTTCCTCTGAACAGTTTCCAGTCTTTTTATATCCTTTGTGAGATATTTCTGCAAAACTGAAACACAATATTCCAAGTGAGGGCCTTCAACAGTGACGCTTGTAGCAGTGACAGTGATTACCTCTCTCTTTTCTCGCATGGTAAGTACCTTTCTGTATGCTGCAACCCAGCATCCTTCTGGCTTTGGCCAGCGCCGACATCCTCAAGTCACTCCAAGGTCCTTCTCTACTGGTCTGGTGCAACACTAACCTATTGCCCCTTATCTCATACAATTCCCTTGGGATTTATGCATCCCAAGTGCAGGTACACCGGCATTTGCATTCATATTAAAACTTACACTGCCTAAGCATTTGACCATGTCCTTCTAACCTTTTTGCAAATCTTTCCTCATGATATCCACATCCCTCAGGGGAGTCCTACGCTGTTGAAAATTTTCATGACTTTTCCATTCAGTCCTACATCAATAGCACTCAAATACATTGAACAGTACCGGCCCCAGGACCAATCCCTGGGGCACGCCACTAATCACCTTCCTTTCATCCGAGTGAATTCCGTTTACCATCACTTTATGTCATTTGTCAGTCAACCCAATTTCTGATCCAGTTTCACCACCTTGGGACCCAGCCCCAGGCAGTTCAGTTTATTGATAAGCTTCCTATGAGGAACAGTTATCAAAGGCTTTGCTGAAATCTAGGTATGTCACATCCATCGCATGTCCTTGATCTAGTTCTCCTGGTCACCCAGTCAAAGAACTCAGATTTGTTTGACATCATTGTCCTTTGGTTAAACCATGTTGCCGTGGATCAGGCAACCTATTGGTTTCCAGAAAGTCCATTCTTCTCTCTTCAGGAGCACGTCCATTACTTGTCTCCCTTACTGGCCCTGTAGTATGCCAATTCTTCCCTATTACCACTTTTATGAAGAGGTACCACAATGGCCCTTTTCCAGTTCTGCAGAACTTCTCCTGTCTCCAAGGATTTATTAAAACATCCTCTAAAAGCCCTACAAGATAGTCTTCTGGGCTCTTTCAGTATCCAGGGAGTATCCCATCCGGTATCATGGCTTTGTCCACTTTCAGTTTTGCAAGCTGTTCAAACACACTACACCATTCACAGAAGATGATATCTACTCCATTCTATTTGCATATTTGCCAATCACAGGTAGTCCTTCGCCAGGATTTGCTTAAGTAAAAACAGAACAGAAGTATTTGTTTAGCATTTTTGCTTTTTCAACATCACTTTCCACGAATCCATTCTCAGCACGTTTGAGACTTACAATTTCACATCTGATCTTCCTCTTCTCCCGAATATACCTGAAAAAGGTTATCATGACGCTTTAGATTTTAGCCATCTTTTCTTCTGCCTTTGATTTTGCTATCCCTATTTCTCTTTTAGCTTTATCCCGTATTTTTTTCGGTGTTCCTCTGCTTGCGAACATCTGAATTTTGTTAACGCTGTTTGTTTTTGCCTTTATTTGTGCAGCCACTCCTTTAGAAAAGCAAATCACTAGTTTGTGATTTTCCTTTTAATATTTTTCTTATTTCCTTTTCTGTACTATTCTATTTGTATAACAAGATATAGAATTTGTAGTTATACTGATATAATTGCATAAAGATAAAAGAAAGAAATGATAAAGCGGTATAAAAAATCCTGTTTACATAAAATTAAATAAGACAAGAATTTCTAGTTGTAAATAGCCAAAAGGACTGCAGGAAATACTTTTTCATGGAAGTGTGGTGGATGCTTATAACACCCTCCCAAAGGATTTGGTGGGAGCAAAAACAGTGACGGAATTCAAAAAGGCATGAGACAGACATACAAGCTCACTATATAGCAAGAGGATGGAATCAAAAGCAGACGTAAATAACTTATAAATGACTGGGCAGACTACATGGATCATATGGTCTTTATCTGCTGAGTTGTCTTGCCTTACCCTTATTTATTCAGGCATTTACTATACCGCATAGAAGCACAGGGGCCATCAAAGTGGCTTACATTTTGATAAATCTGTGGCAGAAAAAAAGGTTGTTCCTGACCTGTAACAGGTGATCTCCGGGAACAGCAGGAATCAGTCTTCACATATGGGTGACAGTGGTACTGACTGAGCCTGTGGGGGAACGTTCCCCAGCATCCAATTGAAAAAGCTTTTGGGAGCAATCTACTGTGCATTTGTCTTCCCAATTCTTCTCCTCAGTTGAGTTTGTAGCTGAGGGATATAGTAAAAAAAGAGTAAACCCTCCTAGGGGAGGAGGGTGAGTTGTGAAGACCGATTCCTGCTGTTCCTGGAGATCATCTGTTGCAGGTGAGTATCAAAGCTATCTCCAGGAACAAGCAGGAATGCAGTCTTTCACATGAGACTCACTAGCTCCAGGTATCAGACTGGAAGCAGGTAGCCTGGTTATCCAAGGCTAAAGGCCAAAAAACCACGCACAGTAAAGGATACTCAAACAAACTAAATACCCCTAATGATTTCATAAAAGCAAATAAATTAACCAACAAAAGAGCTTTTTATCATGCTGCCCCCTCTATTTGGAATTCCCTTCCGGAGGACTTACGAACTATAAGTGAAATCATGGATCTCAGTAAAAAACTAAAATCCTATTTATTATCAATGCACTACTGATACATAGATATCCCCTGGATACACTCAGATTTAGGTTATAATTTTGACAGAGTAATACTTATCCCAAAACTTTAACAGACATTACGCTATTATAAACTCTACGATCAAACTCTGAGTACCCCTAACATGTACCTGTATATAGTTTTTTGTACATAGTTTAAAAAGCCAGTGTTGCTATTTTTGCATTAGTTCAAGCTGTTACCCATACTTTTAGTGTTACAAAAATGTTTCGATGTAAAACTAAGCTTTTTGCTATGTGGTAAGTTTTATTGTGAACCGCAACTGAACTCTGGAAGTTGCGGGTTATAAATATATGTTAAATAAAGAAATAATAAAAGGATAGAGTCAAGAGTGTGGATAGAATGTGGCCCCATTGGATTTGACTGCCTTCGGGTAGACCACCTCTAATTGAAATCTGGTGCCAGAAAGAAGACTGGAATGGAGAGTGTGTGTGTTGCATTTAACTCCCAAAAAGGTGCTGGGGGACAGCCTAGCCAAAGACAGCATCCTGACAGGAGTGTCCCTGTCTAAGCAGTAGTGTGCAGCGAAGGTATGAATGGAGGACCAGGTAGCTGCTCAACAGATCTCGTCAATGGAGATGAAACGAAGGTTGGCAACTGAGCTTGCCATGGCTCACACACGGAGTAGTGACAGGACCCTCAAGGGAGAGTCCCACCTGCACACAGGCAAAAGAAATACAGTCTGCTATCCATTTGGATAGGGTGCGCTTTATCAATGGAATTCTAAGGTGACTTGTATCAAAGGAAATGAATAGTTGTGAGGATTCCTGTGAGCCCTTGTTCTATCCAAGTAGTTCTGACTGTTTGGCCCAAGAGTTGGGCCTGTTGAGTGTTGTCGTGACCCCAGCCCCGGCCGAGGACTAGAGGCATAGGGCTGCCAATTTTAGTCCTCTAATAAAGGAATTAAACACTCTTCTTGTCCACAGGGAGGCATTCTGGGACTTGTAATTTTTCCTCGTTCAAGGATAGTCGTGTAAGCCAAGGGTTAAAGGCAAAGACAAAAGTTTATTTTTCCCCAAAAAGCACTAAGGTTCAAACACACGTCGTCAGGATATTCGTCTCCAAGCAACACTTCAGAAATTATACATAAGCTGGAACTGAGGAAGCTTTATAAGCTTTTAAAACATGTGCAGTTGTTTTCATAAGGTAATCAGCACAAAACAAAATAAAGCTTCTCTGTTTAAGCAAAGTTAAAGGTCCTGATTTACCTTCTTGCTCCTTTAAACACAAAAATGTAGAAGCTGTCAAACGTTCTCTTGAGTTAGTAGGTATTTCTTCTTAGCAAAACAAAACAGGTTCATTCACACTGCTTCTCAAGACCTTTCTTTATCAAGCATTTCTTATCAACAGACGTTCATAGCTTCTGTCTGGCATAATGTACAATCCATTGGCAATTCACCTGATATGGCGTTTTGCTATGCACAGTCCACTTGCATATACTCTTGTTCTAAAGCATGTACGTCTGGCTCTGAACTCCCACAATCTGCTCCTCGGGGAATGCTCTGGGGAAATCCCTGGACCTCCCTCCAGCACTGGTTTCCCCGGTAAGGAATGTCTGTACCTCTAGTATGGGATATCTCTCCCTGGTTCAGTTGCCTTGGTTCCTCTCGCTGTTCAGCCACGGTTCTTTGCTCCAGGCTGGGTTCTGGTTACTCCTAGCTATAGCCTTGTTCACCCACCTTTGAGCAGCTTGAAACCTTCGGTCCGAGACCCGAGGTAGAAGACTTCCCTGCTTTCTTTCTCTAAGCAAAGCACATGTGGTTTCTTGGCTCTCAGGCTCCTTCCACGTCCTCCTTCTTCCCTGATGTTTCCTCCTCTGAGTTCCTCTCTCTGAACCTGCCCACGATTTCTGGACTGGAACTGGAAAGTTGAACCGCAACCTGATCCTGAACCCTCTTCTCCCCTTCTGAGCAGGGTTTATAAGGCTGCTTCTTAGCTAGCCTTTCTCTGTCCCGGCACAGGTGTTTGCCATTTACCCCCTAAGCTTGCACTTACGTCAGCAGAGCTTGGGTGTGGCAACTGGCTCTATCACTCCGTGCTTTCTTTCTTTGACTGCAGTCTGGAACCTGTGAATTTCAGGAATGTCTCTCTTTCCTTAAAGGTCTATTAACTATCTTGTGGTTCCTATTTCCATCGGTTCAGCAGGGCGCTCATCACAGTGTCCAGAAGTGCTCTGATGATGAACTCAAGCTGCTGGGTTTGGCACCAGGTGAGAATTGGGAAAGTTTTAAGATGAATAATCCTAGATGTTGGAGCACAGTGATGGTGCCGATGAAAGGAACTTTACCTCTTGTGGGGATTCTCCTGATTAGCATCGTCTAAGTAGGAGAAAATTGAAGACAACCTAAAGTGGAAGGTAGGTGGAAACCCTGCCATACTTTTGTTAATACTCGTGGTACAGAGGCTAAGCTGAAGGGTAGCACCCAATATTGGTAGTGGTTCTGCTGAAACCAAAATCAGATACTGTCTGTGCTGAGGGTGGATCAGAACATGCATGTATACCTCTTTGAGATCTAGAGAACATAGCCCTTCTTCTTTAGGTATGGCAGGAGTGTATGAGGGAAATCATTTTAATTTTTCTGGAACTCGGATTGTAGATGCCTTAGCTCTAAGATGGGCATGAACCATTCTGTTTTCCTTCAAAATAAGAAAGTAAGGAGAGTAGCCCATGCCCTCTTGAGGTGGTTTGAAACAATTTCTCTGGCCCCTTGAGCTAACAGGGTGGGACCACCTCTTCTGATAGGAGAGTTGGTCTGCAGGGGTTTCTGGGATAATCCCTTATGAAGGTGGTGGAGGGTAAGTTTTCAAAGTGAAGCAGATAGATCCTTTGGCGGATGTTGCGAGTACACTGCTCTGATGTTATGAGGTGCCACCTGTGGGCATAGGAAACAGAGCCTGCCTGCTATGTTGTAGGGATTGGGGGCCCTGCAGAGATAGAGTGCCTATGCTTCATCCAGGAAGGTTGTGGCTGTGCAGCTGGTTGAGGTTTAGGAGCCTTAGGTTCTTGGGTTGGTGAGGGCCCGGCTGGCACTGCTCTTGATGTTTATTTAACTAGCTTTGATATAACGTTTTTCGACCAGTCAAAACAGTGTACAAACAACAAGGGTACATTAAGCAAGGGGAGGCCACGCATTGGATTAGCACAAGGTGTAGGAACAAGGTATCTTGCAAAGGATGTAAAAAGAATGGAAGCTGTTCAGAGGAAGTGACCAAAATGATTTGGAGCCTGCGTCAGAAGCCTTATGAGGAGAGACTTTGAAGACCTAAATATGTACACTTTGGAGGGAGAGGGGGATAGGGAGATATGATTCAGACCTTTAAATAATTAGAGAAATAATGAACAAACAAACCTCGTCCAGAGATGGGGAAGCTGTAAAACTAGAGGGCATGACATGAAGCTGCAAGGTGGTAAATTGAAAGGCCATGTCAGGAAAATACTTTTTTACTTTTTGGAATGCTCTCCCGATGGAGGTGGTGGGGGCAAACACGGTGACGGAATTCAAAGTGGCCTGGGACAGACACAGTGGATCACTTTACAGCAACAAGATTAAATCAAAATAAACTGAACCATCTAATTTCTCAACAAATAGGGCTGTCCTACATGGAGCGATGGGGGAGGGGGGAGGAGCGGTGGGTTCACCCCTAAACAAAGAAATGGGGAGGGGTGAAGACATGGGGAGGTTGCACCTGCTCCTGGTGGGTGCAACCACTAAGCAAAGACATGGGTAGGGGTTCCACCTACTCCCTAAAAGAAATGGGAAGGGTGCACCTACTCCTGCCATATTTGCTGGGCAGACTAGATGGACCACACTGGTCTTTATCTGCCGTCATTTACTATGGTACAATTAAATGATGCAGCAGGCAAGTGTGGATAATACAGAATGCAAGATCAGAGCGTGACAGCTATTTACACAGAAACGTCAGTATGAAAACAGTTCGGTGCGGAGGTTGTGGTCAGTGTTAGCTAAAAATGCAAATGGGGGACATGCAAAGGGGAGGGATGCCGAGTGGTGCTTATGGAGGAGGGGCGGGGGAGGGAGGATGGGATGAGTTGAGCAGTGTGCTTGTTTTGCTCAATGCCATAGTGCTCCCTGGAAGAGGTATAGTATTGAGGTGCTTTTTAAAAGGTCTGAGGCGATGGACTGCAATGAAGTGGGGGAGGCAGGGCATTCCAGAGGGTGGAGGCATAGAGAGTAAAGACTCGCAGGCAAGTGTGTTATGTACTATTGAAGATATGTGAAGAGAGGTTAAGAAGGGGTTAGTGGCCAGTCTGCGTGGCCTTGGGTGTTGGGAGCGCTGATTAATGCCTGGAACTGTTCAGATGTGGTGTGTAGGTGGGCCTTGTGAATGATTATGAGGATTTTGTGTTTAATTCTCTGGGTGATGGGAAGCCAGTGTAAAGACCTCAAAATGGGTGTGATGTGTCTGTGTCTGGAGAGTCCATAAATGGTGCGTGCGGAGGTGTTTTAGGCTAGCTTAGTGGAAGGATGGTGACTTTGGGGAGGCCTTGGTATTTTGAGTTGCATTAATCAAGGATGGGAGTGATGGAAGTTTAGCACACTGCACAGAAGTACTTGGTGGGAAGGAGGGGGCAAAGGTTACGTAGGGTCTTGAGCTTAAAGTAAATTGCCTTAGTATGTTGCAGATGTGTGGCTGGAAGGTCAGTGCTGATCAAGTGTGATTCCAAGATACTTGACTTGGGTACAGACTTGGAGTTCTGTGTTGTCAAATTTGAGAGAGGTGGATGGAATGAAAATGAGGTCCCTTGTGATGTGGAGAATCTGTGCTGTTGAGGTGGTAAGCAGCATCTCTTCTTCTTGGGTCAGAAAAATTTCTTTGGATTAATCCTCCTCTTAGAGGGGGTCCGCAGTCTTTCTTGAAAGGCACTTGAGGGCAAGATCATCTGTTTCAATCTCTCTGGCCTTTTTCCTCCAATCCTTTCCAAAGAGGTTTTCTCCAGAACAGGGAATATTAGCCAATTTGTCTTGGAGCCACTGTTCAAGATCCGATGCCTGGAGCCAGCCATCCTGTGAGCACCGTTTGCAGACTACCAAAGCTCTGCTGAATGACGCAAAGGAATCGAAAGAGCTCTAATAAGAAATTTGGACATACTTTGATTCTGCCTGATAGAGCTTAGAATGCATTTCGTTTGTCAAAGGGAAGGAGAGGTGCAAATGTCTCCAGATCCCTGGATACATCCTTCAGGAACATGCCCATGTACATAAGAACATAAGATATGCCATACGGGGTCAGACCAAGGTCCATCAAGCCCAGATCCTGTTTCCAACAGTGGGCACATCTAGGTCATACGTACCTAGCAGTTTCACAAAAAGACACAGGTTCCACAATGCTTGTACTGGGTCAAGCATCGATATCCTGGGTCCCTTTCTTAATACTGGATATCAATGCTTGACCCAGAACAAGCATTGTGGAAAACTGTGTCTTTTGGGGAAACTGCTAGGTACGTATGACCTAGATTGGCCACTGTTGGAAAACAGGATACTGGGCTTGATGATACAGCATGTAGGAAGTATTCTAGAAGTGAGCATGCATGCATGAAAGCATCAATGGCCAAAGGCATCGAGAGTTCTGGAGAGTCCTTGCCTGGAGGCATGGAAGAGTGATTCTTAGAACTCTTGATGCGACTTATCCACCGATTCCTCCACTACAGAGTTGTGTGGAAGTTGAGGCTTCTGAAAACCTGGGCATGGTGGAACTGGGTACATGGTATTGAGTCGTTTGCTGATAGGCGGAAACGTTAGAGGTGCCTCCCACATATGGAGCATTAGATCCTGCACAGATGCAATGCACCAGTAAAAGTGACAGCCTCTTTAGGTGTTGGAGTATTGGAGAATTTCCAATTCCTCTGCCCTCTGTTTTGTCTCCGATGCCACAGTAATCTGTAGGTCTGTTGCCATGTCCTAAGGAAGTCTTGGAAAGACATATCCTCTGGCGGAGATAGACACCGCTCATGAGGAGGGGATGGATCTGAAGGGAATATCTCTGCTTTCTTGGGAGTCCTCTAATGCATTCATTAAGAATGGTGAGGGAAAGGGAAAGTAGAATCACTCCGAGTACTGACAAGAATGTGGAAACAGTATCGACGATCTTGTGCTTAACATCTCAATACTTCTACGAATGTCAAGGATCAATCAGTACTGTAACCGATGATTGGTCTGTGTGCGCATCGGGAGCCTGTCGGGGTACAAACACGATGTCCATCTGTTCCAATGGGGGTCATCGGAGAGGAGAGGATCCCACCAGTGCCAGGTTCAAGTTTCGGTACTAGACCTGGATACCAGCAGTGTAGGCACAGTGCCATTTCCGTGCACTGCTGGAGCTGTCGATACTGTCAGTACCAAGGATTGCAAGGAGTGTGGCCCAAACCTCATCTCGCATAGCCAGTATGCGCTGGTCAAGGGAGCTGACCAAAGCCTGTTAATAGAAATAACACATGGCGGCCTTTGGAGCAGCAACTGTCCCAGAGCATGGAACCAGAATGATGTCCGTAAGTTGATGCCTCGAGAGCATCTTGGAGCCCTTCTTCGTACTTTGGAGAGGACAGGGACCTCCCAACAGGGCTTGTTTGGCAGAGCCAGGCAGCATCGGACACACCTTTGGTGAGGTTCAGATGGTAATAAGGGACTTATCATTGGCATGCATTATACTGTTCCAGTCATCGATTGACAATGACTTAGAACCTGGCCTCCTCTCATGGATCTCAGGGTCTCCCTCAAAGTTTACAAACACAAAACCAAATGTCCTCGACGATGTGGAGGTGGAAGCCACCGAAAAGAGTCCGGGTCGAGCTGAACAGGAGAACCATTACTTGTTTCTGGATAGGTTCTTTATGGCCTCTGTCATTTGCTGGCCAACAAACGGGACAAACAATATTTTAAAAGGCAACAGCCATGTTTAATTCCGTGACCAATATGGTGGGAAGGGACAGACTAGATAGGCGCATGGGGTCTTTTTCTGTCAGCAATTTTTCTATATTTCTATAGTATCAGAACATTTGGTGCATTTTTTTAAACCACTGATGTGTTTTTCCATAGTGGTAAGGAAAGAAACATAGGCCAAAGCTAGCTAGCCAGTCAAAAATCACCAAAATGAAAAGAAAATAACGTTGAAAAGAAAAAAAAAAAAAAGAAAATATCGGGGCCAGTGTTGGTAACCTAAAGGCACGGTGTTGTTGTCGACAAAGGCAGAGCATTGAAATTTAACCAAAACAAACTAATGTTTTTTAGCCGTTGACAGTGAAACAATCTGCCTGGGGCTCTGGCAAGGAAAACGGAAGAATGAGTGAGACAAGTTGGGAAGGCAAGAAGGCAGTGTCTCTTTCACGCGTGGTTATGCGTCAAACGCGCAGTGCATTGCTCCCAAAAGCTTACAATTGGAACGCTCGGGGACTGAGCGTTCCCACGGAGGCTCCATCTGTACCAAAAGTCCAAACCCCATATGTAAAGAACTGCATTTCTTGCTTGTTCCGGGAGGATCAGAGAGAGAAGGGGAAAAAGTGAATATAAGAAAGGGGTTTACAATTAAATGGACAACTGTGAGGGAGGAGAGAAGAAATATGGGGGAAAGGCAGAGAGAGGAAAAGACGACAGGGTCAATCAAGGGGAGGAGGCGGGGGGCGAGGACTATGGGAGGGGGGTGAGGTCAGGGATCAATTCAAATGGAAGTCAGGACTATATGGAGAGGATGTCAGGGAAGGCAACAGGTGAAACCACCAGGTCTTCGGATTTCTTTAAACATTTTGTTAGAAACAGATTGTAAGTTGAAATGGATACCTCTTGTTAGGATTCTAGCTATTTTACAGTGGGTTTGAAGTTTAGCATTTCGATTCATAGCACCCGATCATGAGACTTGGCGCCAAGAGGACCTTTTCTCGAATTTGGGTCACGGTGAGGAAGGATGGCTATATCAGCAAGTGAAAAAAATTCTGTGGGGGAACTCCTTCTTGGTGCTATACTGCCTTGCCTCCTAGGAGGAAAGAGAAATTTAACTTACCTGCTAATTGTGTTTCTTGACGGAAACTCCAGTCCAGTCGCAGCACCTCTGGGTTTGTTAAGTGTACCTCTTCCAGCAGCCTTGGAGATGAGCATGTCATCGTTTTTTGATGACACTAGTGGAGCTTAAGCAGCTGGCACTGCCTACCAGCCCAGTACCTATTGCAAACCAGACTCAGAACGAAGAGTAACAAATACAGTAGTGAAACACGCAAACCAAACACTTCGATGCCTAAATAAAACTCGTACCCCCCTCCAATCACCTGGGAACTGGATACCCACCTCCCCACTCCAGGATGAGGCGGGCCTAATGTTGAGAGCGGCAGCCACCAAGGAGCAACTCCCAACCAGCAGGGCAAGCAAGCCGACAGGGACAGCTCTTCTGATCTTCCCCCAGCATCGATTACACACCACTCCCCAGGCTCCCTCCTGGCCACTTCCTCCAACCAAGGGAAACCAGCTTCACGGACCTGGGATGCGCACACCTTATCAAAGTAGTAAGCACTTAGGGAGGGTTCTGGGAATGGAGACTGGAGTTCTTCAAGGACAATAATTAGCAGGTATAAAGCACAGGCTTACTTACCTTGTAAACAGGTGGCATCTCTGGGAACAGGGAGGCATAAGTTGTCACATATGGGTAGGCGGGTACAGACGGAGCCTGCACTGAGGGAACGCTCCCCAGGATTGTCCCAATCAGAAAAGCTTTTGGGAGCATCCCTCAGTTGCACTGTCTGTGCTGCCTTCCCGCCTTTCCAACGGTCTCTCCTCAGTTGAGTTTCATAGCTGCAGACAAAGAGAGGAGGAAAGATGGAAAGGAAAGGACGTAGATATAGTAAATACAAACTCCTAGGAGGGAGGTGGGCGGGTTTGTGAAGGACTTATTCCTGCTGTTCCCAAGTAGATCACCTGTTACAGGTACAAGTAACTGTGCTATCTCCAGGAACAAGCAGGCACTGATGTCTTCACATATGGGGACTCCCAAGCTAAGATGACTGGAGCCCTAACATGTTGAAGATTTGAAGACATGCTCCACACCTCATATGGCCAGGCATACTGATGGGATGGAGGGCACCAGGAGTAGGAAAAGAGAGGGGGGGGAAGGCTGCAGAAAAAACAGCTAACTAAGAACAGGACTACCCACAAGGGGTCTTATATGTATGATCCAATTATCAAAAGATTATATTGAAATGATCACCATAATATTTGATTTTACATGAAACATCACCATATGACGCTAACCTACTGGATTGCAGGGTAAAGTAGAGAGGCTGTGTCCATACTGGGGATACAAGCTTTGAATAATGTTCAAGATGACTTCATGGAGGTGGTGAAGGTGAGGTCAACATCGTAGGACGTCAGATGGTGAAGGCATCGGATTCAATTGGGGGTAGCACAAAACAGACGGCAGGTCTTCAGTTGGGGGAAGCTTCAAGGAAAGCTGAAAACTCTTTTGGCTTACAGACGAGTCAGAGGTAGGAGCAAAAGAGGAGGAGATTCTGAATTGATCCTGGACAAAACAGACCTAGTCCTTGAGGGAGGAAAGGGTATGACGGAGAACCCCATACTTCCCCAGGAAGGAACAGATTGTTTGATGAATTTGAAATTTGGAAAATGCCACTGAAGATCCACCAGGTATTTCCGAGACTGGGGAGAGGGAGGAAGACATTGGGGCATGGAGCTTCCAGGGATAACGGAAACCTAGGATACGGGTAGGGCTGGCAGTAACCACAGCCAAGTGGTTGTGTGCATAATATCCGAAAACCTAACTGTGGAACAGTATGAAAGCTGTGCAAAGCCCCACTGTTAGAAGGATATATGTGTGTATATATATTAATATAATATAGATATATATATATATATATATTATATATATATAAAATGAGATCCAAAGGGCATAGCAATAGGCACACTTAGCTGACAGACAGATAAATCTACAGAGATGTCTATAGGTTATATATATATATATATATATATACACACATCCGAATATATAGGTTCTAAGGATAGTATGGTCCTGCAATGTATAGCCGAAAGAGCTATGCATAGCCAAGGAGACACAATCCACATGGAGATGTTGGAAGGGAAAAGAGTCATCTAGCAACAAGGAGGTGAACCTACGTTGAGAACGATATATAGAGAAGCTGTTTCACCTCCAGATGATGATGGTTTAAAGGCAATGGTCTATCCAGTGAAATAACCGGGATGGTTACGGTGAAAAAAAACCGAGAGCCAATAATTTAGTCTGTAGTAGACATGCAAGGTCCAACGGAACAGGTCCTAGATGGAACCTTCCGCATGGTTCAAGGACAGATAAAGAATAAGAAGTGAACTTCGTAGGGCTGTTCCGTACATCGGCAGCCGGTTGAGCCTACGTGAGCCGGGTAACAGTGAGCGCTCCAGACCATAGCCAGGCAGTTTTTCAGAAGTGTCGCAGCCACTACGGATGCTGTGGACGTGTGGCATCTTGGGGAGAGCAAGTACGCAAGCGTCAGGGCAGGTAGTGTACACAATACTGAGGCGCCAACGCTGCAAGAATAAAACCAAAACACAACAAGAGTATATTCCCTACGGAATGGGAAAAACTCTTCACTTTACACGTGGAGAAGGCTGATGTCCGTTTTCCCCCTCTTTTTTTTTTTTTTTTTTTTTTAAAAGAGGAATACGTAGGGTGTGAAGAACACTAACCGTCCATAGGGGCTGACTGAGGCATCCTTTTTCAAAACACCATGAATGGATAGCTATTATGAGAAAAGCCTCTAAACAGCTCTCTAAGCCCGGGCCCATCGTTGGACAGCTTCTCAGTAGGGTTTCAGAGCGCATTCTGCCGGGAGAACTGGATGTAGAACTGGCTGATGGAGAAAACCGACAGCCGCCACGTCCACTACTTTGCCGAAACCCCAGAGATTGGAGATGGGCAAAGATAGTGTAGAGAAGCCTGTAGTGAAAAGGATTATCCAAGAAAGATGTAGAAAACTGTCTTGGAATCACTACTAAGGCCAGACAGGAGTGGTGGAATACCAGACTGGGACTTGTGGAAAAGTACCAAGTAGTCAACATTACTGAACTCCTGCATGTGGCAGCTAACTGAATAGGACAACAGAGAGAGTCGGTCTGTGTCAAACAGAGCGAACAGACTGAACAAAGAAAGGAAGCTGTCTGTTTGCAGAGCTGCAACGATAAAGAAGGGAGTTTTACTCAGGAGAAGAAACTCTACAGTGAAAAGAAAGACAAGAAAAGTCTTTCAATGTATGGTACCACTCCTTACAGGGGAAACACCCTGGCGAAAGAGGGTAGAGCTAGAAGCTGAAGCAGGACTTACCACAATGTATAGTCCCCTGGAAGGAATAATTCATGCTGGCACAGAGAAACTATCATGTGTGTGCTAACCTCTCTTCTAGTCAGGAAGAGGTGGAAAACCCTGTAACTGTATAGACACGAATATCCTGACAGTACAGCATACTGAAGAGTAAATTGATTTCCTGAGGATAGGACATCCCCGAGACAGAGTTGTTGAAATGGATTAAAAAAACAGTGAAAAACGTCTGCTGAAAAGAAGTTAACTGTAGTTATAAAAAAGATTAATCAGAAACCTATGGTTACTGTGGTTATTCAGCCTGTCTAGAGTTTGGATTCTTCAGACGCAGGGCGAGTACTTCCCCTGGCTATGGGAACATCCGAATGATTGGCAGGATAAGAGGAAAACCTCTTTCTTTTAGGGGAAAGAAGGTTTGGGTAGGGCCATTTCCTACCTGCTGAGGAAGGAGAGGGCTTTAGGATGGCCCTCAGAAACAGAAAGTCAGTCTCGGAGCAATGTCAACCTGACGTAAGGACTCCTTATTGTAAGAGATTTTCTCCAGTACAAGGATTATTACTTAGTCTTTGTTGTGTCCCTTCTACTCCAGTCTGATGCTTGGAGCCAGGCTTTACGACGTGCTCCTATGGCTATAAGCAGAAGTTCTGCTAACAGACATCATAAAGAGTCTAGGGAAGCACGAGAAAAACAGAAACCAAGAGAATATTATTGGCTATGACTAAGAAGTAAGGGAATAGTCTGCAGCCTTGGGGCTCTGAAAAAAGAAAAAGGAGTCAAAAGAGATAATTTCTTTGTGATCTCCTGAAGGGATATATAAGCAAATATTAATGACGTGCAGAATCCTTTTTGCCAAGCATAGATGTTTGGAAGGTTTGACATCCCAAAGGCAATCCAGTGTTCTAGATTGCACGCCCTGGCGGGAAAGAAGAATTTGTTTTTTCTTGACTTTTTACCTTCCTCATTGCTGATATCCGACTACAATGGAATGATGGGGAGAGTCAGCTGGTTTGGAGACCGGAGTTCAGCAGGCAGCTTTTTGCCATCTGATTGGCTGCAGCAGGTCCCTCCTGATTGACCCGGTTGGCCCCGGCAGCCATATAACAGCCCCAATCTGTCGGCTGCTTTCAGGAGGTGAGAGTCAGCTGTGTGGAGACCCGGAGTTTCAGTGGGCAAGCGTTTTGCCATCGGATTGGCTGCAGCAAGTCCTCCTGATTGACCCCGGTTTGGCCCCGGCAGCATATAACAGGTCGGCTGCTTTCGCGGGCCCGCGAACGCGGCCTGCGGGCGCGTGCCCGACGGGGTGTGTGACCAAAGGGGGTACGCCCTTTCTGGTGCCCCTTCGGCTGCCAATTCGGGCCTTCAGGGGGAGTAATCTGTTGCAGAGGGTATGCCCGAGGTCACTGCGAAAAGGAAGAGTAAAAAGGCACAGGGGAAATCCATACTGTACTAATCGTCCAGCTGGTTGCGACTTCTACCTCCTTTCTGTTTGTTACTGGTCCGATGGATCAGAATGTGGTGGTTTTATTTTCTGCCTCAGCGTTTTTCAGCAGATCAATACTCTTCGTCGCCTGGATCCCGGGATTACCCTCAGTTCTATCGATAGGACTCCCCCGCCCAACCCAGGATCATTCTCAAGCCTCCGTTGAAACGTCGTCCTCTTCTCGTGGTGTCTACCTCCTCAGGAGAGGAGGAGGAGATTCCTGTTTCTGTGTCAAACTACTCTCATGAAGGTATTTTCAATTGTTCCCTTATAACCGGCAGTTTGTTGCTCCCTGAAAGTCTTCATCTTTATCTCAAACGCTAGAAAATCCTGAAGAAGTAACTCTTACAGATATTTGGACAGCAAGTTTCAGCTTACCAATTTATTGTTAACACAATTTATGTCTCAGACTGCTGTTTCTCTCTCAACAAGTTTTCTCATAAATTGCATAATGTAGAGGCATCTGGGTAATCAGTTATCTCAACGTACTCGATAGGCTTGATACACAGGTTGTCTCATTGCCAGTCAGCCAGTGAATCAGCCTTGAAGGATACGTTTGATGTTTTATCAGCAGCTCAGATGCCTTAGAGAATGCTTCCAGGGCAAAAAATTTACGTATAATTACAATTTTCCAAAAAACGCGTTTATTATCTCCTATTTTATTGTTTAGGGCAATATTGTAAAGGAGATTTTGTTGCTCTCTAGTGCCGGATACTGTATGAATGATCGTGGGTAGTCCCTTACTATTTAACCTGCTCGGATTTACACCGGGGCAACCCCAGTATAGCACGGGAGGATGAGGAGTACTCTTTTAGATTTGACTAACTTTTTGTGAAAAACTCTCAGGGGGGGACGTCCTATCTCCACCCGTGCTACTCTGGTAAGTTACTTTGGCCAATTTTTTCGGATAAGGCTTCCATTTTGAAGGCCTTTTTATCCTAAAAAGGATTTTCCTTTTGTGTTTATGTGTTTTGAATACATGTGATAGTTCCCCGGCCAAAAAGTAAAAGAGGATGGGTTGGCAGAGGAAGGCTCGGAGTAGGAGATGCGAGCGCAGGCAGAAGGGACTCTCTCCGACGTGGCGCCTCAGCGCCCCTACATAAAGATTTGGTGTGGGCTTCCCATGGTACTCTTTCTCCTGCCTGCCGCTTGATGGGGTCGCAGATGTCAGAGGAGGTGGACTGAGAGCTGCGAAAGGGAACTAACCCGTGCCGAACTGGAATCGTGTAGCTCTGGAATACATAGAAGCTATTCGTGTATGTATCCTATGCAAACTATATAGGCGGAGAGGGCGGACTTATCTCCACGAGTAGGATGGAAACAAACGGGGAGCAACAGTACCGCCAGGGGAAGAGAGTGGACAGAATCTTCTGCTGTGACTCCCCAGTGCTGGTCGCCATACGCTGCTTCTAGTGTTTCCCGTAACACGAGTGAGAAGTACCAGGCAATACACCAGCACATCGTCCGCGCGGGAAGAAGACGAGATAACTAGGAGTACACCGACACGCACAGAGACCGCGACTCTTGAGACGGGCGACCAGGATAGGCGCATACAGTGACGAACGAGAAGGCAAGAGCTTTCCTGTATGAGCGAATAGGTAGAAGATAAAGAGCATCGCCTCGATTGGGCTCCAAGGCAGGGAACACGAACCGGTAGAAAAGAGCCTTCCAACTCCGAAAAGCTTATGAATCTAAGCACCAGGTGTTGGGCTGGACGGAGGTAACCTTCCACCTTAGGTTTCCTTGTAATATGTCTGGTGTGACTATTCAAGGAGTTACGTTAGTGTTTATTCTGACTCCTTCATTGTTGGAGTCCGCTTCTGCGTATCATTGCAGGTCTTGAGTGATAAGTTTTTGTGAAGAGTAATACGCCACTATTGAACTATGTGGTAAATGTGGGTATGCGTTGAGCAGTGGTGATAAAGGCCGTTAAGTTATTTGACCTCCTGTGCTCCTCTTATGCTTCTGTCGTCTTCATGACTGTGGGCTACGGGTAGTACGATATGTATTTTGAATTGTATTGTTGTAAATTTATCCATTTTTTATTGTTATTTTATTATTCCATTTCCTAATCAGTATTACGTTGTCCACCTTGTCTTGTGCAGTGTTATTGGTACTCTTTAATAATTTTAAACACCCTCAATAGACGGAAAACGAACGCAACAACCCACAAAAAAAAACACAAAGCGAGATGGAATGGATGGGGAAGTTGGAGGCGCTCTTTTGACAATAGAGTCCTGGAGAGGGCGGGCACTCTGAAGCAAAGCTACAGCAAGATCCAGTTTTGGTCTCGTGTAGGAGGTGAACGAAACCCTTAAAGGTTATTTTCTCCCCATTACATCTCACGAGAAGACAGGAGGATCTGCAAAGACGATGATCGTGTAAAGGTAAGTCATTATAGTTTCCTAATTTTCCCTGGGCAGAAAAGAACCCTGAGAAGACTCATAGGCCATGGATAGGAATATTAAGGAAGGTTCGCCAATGTCCAAAAGGGAGAAATTTCCCTCGAAAAGAAGGATCTCCCGATGGGATACCCCATCCCTGGACAGGACTAAATTTTGAAGAAAGGTAGCCTGGCAATCGATATGCGACAACGGAGGCACCTGTACCTGACAGAGTGCAGAACAAGGATTTGTACATGCATGGGAAGAAACACTGGAACTGGCCGCAGATTAGTGATTTTGGATGAGACGTCAGTTAGTTGTATACATCCAATGCCTAGGTATCGACTCCAAAACTATGTGAGGTAGTAGAGAGGAAGCCCCTGATCCAAGGTTGAAAAACGAGGCATGGAAGGAGACTGGTTCCGATGAGTACTAGCAGAAGTACACGGGTATCGATATACACGAAATAAGGGTAGTCCCGCAAATGGCCGGAAACAGTCCTGAAGGCGAAACCCGCCAACAGCCCGAAAGCAGTCCAAGCATCGGTAGGGGGTCCTGCTCAAGCGGTACCGAGGTAACTAAAAACCCCTGGTGATTATGCCTCGGTACCCGTGCATGCGGAATCGGTAAACATACGGTTCCAAGGCCGGCGTCAGCTCACACCCATCCTCTAGGACCAGAAATCGATATCTAAGGACCTCAAAGGCAGTTGAAGGAAGCGAGGTCTATCGATGGAGCATGCCTACAGGAGTAAACCAGACGTCGGTGGTAGCGTATCGGTGCGGTAACTGCTGATACTGGAAAGTCAAGTCTGGGACGTTTCCGATCGGTCGCCGAAGGTAACCGAGAACACCAGATGACGATCCCTGGTGAAGAAGCGGATCACTCAACACCGGTGCCAATGCCGGGTATCGGGTTACCGGCGCTCGAAGCGGATGCCCACCACCACAGCATGGCTCAGGTATGTGTCTGTGAGGGGTGAGCCCCAGGAACAACCTGAAACCCCTGAATTGCTTTGGAGCGCGAAACAGACTCCCGCCGGGGTTTTTAAGTTGCCAATGGGGTCCCATTAGAAGGGCCAAGGCCGGGGGCCCGTACAGCATGCCTTAAGCATTGGTGAGACTTTAACCACTCAAGCGATTTGGCTAGTCTTAAACAAGGACCTGTGGGGGGGGGGGGGGGGGGGGGGGGGGGTTGGTGGGTTTACCTGATTCCTGATAGAGAAGAAATGGCCGGTGCCGCTGGCCATAAGGAGGGAGAAAACCGACGTATCTGTTGAGGGAAACTCGAAAGAGAGAATCTCTTCTAAACACCAGAAGAGTTGTAGGATTCGGAGGCCTGACAAAGTCTACAGGGGACAAAAGGGTACAGGGACCCACACAGGTTAGACACCAGTTATTGGAGTCTAAAAAAGAAAACAGTATTTCCACAGTGAGGGGTAACTTCCTTAGGAGAAGGCGGCTCCATGATGGAGAGGCCTTATAGGCCCAAAATATTGTAAGACAGAAACTGAGGGAAAAAACCTCTCCCTCAGTTGAGGAAAAAGAAAAGAAAAACCCCCACCGGCGGTACTGGTGGTGGCGGGAAAACAGGCCCGCGACCACAAAAAACAAAAAATTAAAAAATTAAAGAAACCAAAGTTTCTGCACGGTGACAGGAAAGGACATCCTGCCGTCATCCGCGGAAAAACAAAGAAACCCGAAAACTGAGGAGAGGACAGTTGGAAAGGGCGGGAAGGCCAGCAACGCAGGCGCTGAGGGATGCTCTCCAAAAGCTTTCTGACTGGACGCTGGGGAGCCGTTCCCAGCGCAGAACGAGCATCTCCGATCGGTAACCCGATATGTACGACCATATGTTGAAGGACTCATTAGAAGTCTGCTTAGTTCCTGGAGATGTCTAATTGTCCTCTTTTCTTATCAATCCCTCCAGTCCAGTCCCGCACCTCTGGGATGGTACCCAGAGCAGTTTAAAATAAGTGGGAGAGGACCCCGCACACACCTGGCCTGAAAAGCGAAGAGCAACTGCCAATCTGAAACAGAGCGATCCCCCGCCTTCCTGCAACATCCTGGCGATTACTGCTTTAAAGAAAAGTATGCAGCAACAATCAGCGTTGGTCACGCCTACAGATCTCCACCGGCAGAACTAAACTATACATACTGCCCATGGAGGATGCCCTGAGCCCGAGCCGTGGAATGTATCCACAACCCAGCCGGCCCACTGCTGTTAACCCTTCAAGATGTATGCCGACACCGATTACCCCTTGATTCATCTGGAAATGGAGGCCTTAGCTGCTTGCTACTTCACCTTTGCGTTGGTCCGACAAACAGAAACCAAACAGATGGTCCGATCTTCGCAATGGATCAATGCCCCGTTTTCACATAACTTCACAGGGCTCTTAACATCCAGGCAGACACAGCTGTGGGGTTGGCAGGGACCCACATCCGCGCTCACCCCCCAGAGCCGGTAAGTGAAAACAGGCCCTGAATTTATATCGAAATGCTGACACCACCTTGGGCAAAAATGAAGGTAACCAGGCGCAAGAGCATTTCTCCTCCTTGGAAAAGGATAAGTGAATGGCTCTTGGCACAACAGGGCCAGTCAAGCTCTGTCAAAATGATCCTGTGTAAGGGATGGATATTGCCACCAGGAATCACCGTTTTCAGAGTAAAAATCCTTCAGGGAAGCTCCACCCAACAAGCTCAAAGGGTTCCCCAGACAGCGCCATCAGCACTAGAATTGAGAATCCCAAGGCAGTACCACCACCCTCCTCGGGCAGACGGAGGTGGGGTCACCGTGCCCTTTAGAAATCTCAGCAACGTCTTGTTGGTGGTTTACCCAATGTTGCTCACCCCCGTTTAATATTTCCCCCAACTTAACAGAAAATTGCCGCCCCCGTGTGCACCCTCAAGGAACTGTGCAGCTATACTCTTATCAAAACCGTATTCCCAAGAACGCCACGATGTCCAGTACAGCAGGCAGTGGAATGGCATACCTCCTCTCCTTCTCCACACCACAATTCAAAGTATACGTCCTACACAGATGCACACCAGGTTCGTAGATCTCCTCCGTGCCTGAGAAAGGGTTGCTATCCTCTTCTTCTATACCTCACCCTTTCAAGAGCCATGGCTGTAAGCAGAAATCGATCCCCCTGGGGCATACAAAATGGCCCCTTTTGACGCGGAAGCCACCACGGTCGATCCGCCAGTATACGAATCAGTTCTGCCTACCAAGGTTTGCTTCGGCCAGTCCGGTGCAACCAGACTCCACTAATCCCTGGTGCGCCTCTATCCGTTGCACTACCGGGCCTATGAACGCCCATGGGGGAACAACCCCCATTGGACAAACCCCCTCTTTGGGCCACCGCTGACTTAGAGCATCCAGAACCTGGAACATCCTTTTTCTGCTTCTGTTCTGCCTGAAAAAAACCTTCCGGCCGTGGTACTACTCGAACATCTTTCATGGACCACATGGCAGAGTGCCCCATCATCGGACCACCTGCTTTATAACCCCATGATTGAACTGCCACTCTCTGGTGTCCACGGTGCACTCGGCAGAGGTAGTCTTCCATCATAATTGATGGCTCTCCCGCTACGTGGGCCGCCCCTACCACCTGAAGACAAATCTCTGCCCCTCCTCACAGCCCTTTTGCCTTCCTCCTCCAGGTCTGCACATGCCTATCCCTCTTTGCGGGTTGATGTAATCCACTGTGCGTCGCCTGTCCGAGAGGATCTCTGAATACCTTCCCCTGCAATCATGGCTCTAAAACCTTTTAGCGCCAAGGTCCTCGCTTCACAATTCAAGGTCCTGTTGATGTGACCACAGTGCCTCCTGCCGACTCCACTGTCCCTGAACAAAGTGTCCTCCACGCTGGGCTGCCCCAACCTGACAACCTGGCATTGGTTATCAGCGGAACCCACACCAGGGACTCAAGTGGCAGGCCACCTTTCAAGTTCCCTGGATGCAGTCACCATCCTTAAAGCTCTCCTGGTGCGCCATGGGCATGGTCAGTACTTTGGACAGATGTTGTGGCTGTGATGGGCAAGACAGAGCAGAGCACTCTGCAGCAGTCGCATGTGCGCCCTTGCCCATGGGACTAGCTCGAAATTTGCCGGCCGTGGTCGCCCAGAGGAACCTGCCGATAATGCCATGCCCACAGTCCCCCGCCAGCTTCAGGATCTGCCATATCCACTTTCGTAGCTCCTGCAACCGACAATTTTGGGCAGGAAAACCATGGCCTATGCGTTTATCGAATCATGCTCCCCAAATAGTCTAGCTCTTGGGCCAGCCATAACTGGACTCTTGGCCAGGTTGACCCCCCAACTGAGACTATGAAGGAATTCCACCACCCACGCTGCTCTTTCGCTGTCATCCCTGGACTTTGCCCGGATCAGCCAATTGTTTAGGTATGGGTGGACAAGAATCCCTTCCTTGTGGAGAGCTGCTACCACCACCACCACGACCTCAGCCCCGGAACGTGGGGCTAAGAGGGTGTTGGATGCAAAAGAGCACGAGTCAGGGGCTGTGACATCTAAGCAGGCTAGAAGCTCAGAGGAGTGGCAGCAATCACCATTGTCGGAGGGGTTGGATGGGGAAGACCTTGACACGGAGCTAGATCTGCAGGAGGAGTTGGAAGGAGATCCCAGAACAGGAGGATCAGGCTCGGATTTGTTTGGGTGTTCCACCGGGAGGAGCTGCTGGTGCTCATCTTTGAGTCCCTCAAGGCCCTGAATATGCTCGCCAATCTCCCGGCAGAGGAAAAGGCGCTGGAGGATCCGCTGCTCCAGGCGGTGTGGAAATCACAGAAAGTCTTCCTGGTACAGGGAGTAGCATGAGAGATGATGATCCAGGATGAGTGGGATCTGCCAGGGGCCAGTCTTAAAGGGGTGCAATCCATGACGTGCTGTACCCACTGCCGGAGCAAGAACAAGAGCTCCTTTGATTGCCCAAAGTGGACGCAGTGGTGTTGGCAGCAGTAGAAGAGATCTTGACTCATCTCCTGCAGCTAAAGAGCAGCTGAACCGGTTCCGCAAGACTAGTACAGCTTCAGTCA
>JAWIIG010000189.1:0-43108 GCA_033557465.1 Ichthyophis bannanicus
CACGATCTGCATGAGTGTGCAAATGGAATGGAGAAAGAGGAAATACTTATAGTGTCACACTAAGGGTGCAGTTTTCAACTTGTAACAGCTCTGTCATTTGTTAGTGATCTGTGAAAACAATGACGTGGTATTTTTCTGAAAATTCCAATATATATTGCACAATTGCTTCCCTGCATTTCTATATATAGGTATTTTTTTATTTATATATCCTTTGGCCACATGTTTCTATTTACTTTTTGATATAGTCTCATTGTAGGGTTTCTTCATCCTGTTGCAAAATATCTAGGCTCTGTTGGACTACAGGTATAAACAACTTCTTTCAAGATTCTACCTGGAACGATCTCTTCAGCAAGCTTGAAACGCCCAGACGACAAGTAAGAAGCTAGTCCCAAGATGTAACAAAGAAGTTAATGGATTGAAACAGTTTTGGTTAAATGTTCGTTCCTCATTTTGTCGACGACAATAGTGATATGTTAAAAATTTTTTGTAATAAACCATGTATGCTGTTTGCACTGTTTGTTATAGGGCCCTCTAATGGTTTAGGCAAGTTTGAGTTCTTCATCTGAGATTACCGTTGGGGTCATATTAGCAAACATTGGATATTTTGTGCTGGCCAGATTTGAAGTGGGGCTTTGGTGAGTGGAGGGGAGTAATCAAAAAAAGAAGCCTTCATTCATCTTTTAATGATTAATATCTCATTGAAAACTAAAGATATGTCTTAAAATGAAAGCAAAGGGGTCGCTGATGATTGTGTGCTCGTTTTAACCATGTCAAGTAAATTACCAAACTCCTGTGTTCCTAATACTGGCTGTGGTCAGTTGCATAGCCATGATTGTTCTTTAGCAGGCTGTGAGTCTGTAATTTTAATGATCTAAGAACATGGTTAATGGAGAGGGTAATTGCAAACCTTATTTCGTCTTACACTGATTCCAGGAAACCTATGATAGTAAGTACGAGATGGTGTTCACGCCAATGCTGAAAGAACGTTGATCCAAATGACACTGGATTAAGTAGTGCACCATCATTCTCACGGGACCGCACCAAGCCATCATTGCACTCCTGTGCTACTTGCATTATCTGGCGGCCAAATCTCCCCCATACCTCCTGGTGTCTTCAGATGTCAGCGGCGGCTGCCACCACCTTTTGTGTTTCTCGGAGGGGGGTGGGGGGGGGACGGCGGTGCAGAGGCAGGACATAATTTCAAATGAAAAACGAATGAAAAACTCCCAGGCACCTCGGGTCAGATCGAATTGGAACTCTGCGCCTGTAGGCAGGTAGGATCACATCAGGGCAGAGAGGGACAAGACCAGCCATTCAAACACAGATCTTTGAAACTCCACGTTTGAATGGCTGTCCTGGTACCGCCTTCATTTGACACAATCTACCTCAGAGAAGGAGGGAGGGACCAGACTTGCCATACAAGCGTGGGAGGTCAGAAAGACCTGCTTGGTTTTGTTTTATTTAAAGTCAGCTTTGGCTCTTGCTGTTGCTGGCTACCGATGCCAATGAGAAAACAAAAAGTGGTGGTGGCAGGGCAACAGGCAGGCAGCGGGGGGGAAAGCCTAGGCCGGCAGCCCCGATATGCGCCCATATATCATTTGCACCCTGTGCAGCTGCACCGCTCGCACAGGGATAGGTACGGCAGCGGATGCTTTCTGATCTCACATGCCAGCAAGATTCTAATGAAGATCATTAGCGGGGGACTACATCCATGTCTGGAATGAGAAACTGCCTGAAGTGCAGCAGGATTCACAAAAGGGGGAGAAACAGAGAGAGATCCATCATGATTGACTTGCGATGTAATACTTAAAAAGACAAAAGAATACTATACGGATAATCTACATGTATTTCATTGACCACAGCAAGGCCTTTGATTGCAATATAAATAGTAAAAAAAACTAGGAGCCACATGAAGAAGTATGAGTATAGCAGGACACCTGATAGTTCCTGTGCACAACCTTTGATTGATGAAGAAGCAACCAGTTTGAATGGAACAAGAAGAAAACAAAATGGTTTAAAACGGGCAATGGAATATGACAAGGCTGCACGCTTTTCTAACAGTTGTTCAGTGTATATGCAGAGTAAGTCATCAACGAAGAAACAGGATTGTATGAAGAAAACTGAAGTGTGAAGAGTGGGTGAAAGAATCATCAGCAATGATACCACAGTATCATTTGAGGAAAGTTGAAAAGACTACCTAAAATATCTCACTTCTGATATGTTTTCACCTTATTGGTATTCCTCCTCCCCTGGTTCTCAGTAGAGAGCGATTAGAAGCTTGTTTCATCCAGGCCCGTTACAACGACCTGTTCTGCCATACCATTCCCTTCTCCTGGCTAGCAGAACCCTTATTACAATTCTTGTGCGATTATTCAAATTATCTGGAATAATTAGCCTGTCCCTGATATCAGTCCAAGTTCCCTGGAATCCATCCAATCGTAGTGCTAATCGCTTGACCCACATGGGATACTAATAATTAATAGCCCCATTTCAAACTTATCTTTCATCTCCAAAACTAATCTCGAACAGGTCATTACGATCCCAATTTATCAGCTCAAGTAGAGCATACACACACTTCTGCACCCATTTCAATCAGATTATAGACCTAATCACAGCACTGAAAATACTCTTATGCCCATTCTTAAACAAACTTCACAGTGCTTTAAAGCAGAGGTAAAGTTGACCAGGGAGGTTTCCTTGCATTTATCAGCAGCGTGTGATCTGGTTAACCATAATATCCGCCTTGCTCGTTTGTACAGCATCGGTAATAGGGGGCACAGTTCTGTCATGGTTTCTATCTCTTACCTTTAGAATGGGACAATCCAAGTCCACAACATGACATGCATCACTACTGCTAACTTTTCCTTTGTCTTATGTGGGTTAGCCGCAGGCAGGGTTCCCTTTTCTGACCTCTACTATTCAAGATTTTTCTTAGCCCATGTAGCAATACCTAGTCAGACATTAGGATTCAAACACATACATCTATGCAGATTAATATCCGCCTAATAGCATGCAACACCAGTTCTCTATTAAGATCTTTCCCAGCGTGAATTCATTGTTTAGAAGCATATAGTTTTTATGACTCCACAATAAGTTGCACTGAAATTTAACCTCAAGAAATCAGCTGCCACATGGCTTTCTGGCAATGCTCCACCTCCCTCTAACTCCATCCTTAATGGTTCAATCATCACCCTTCAGTCTTCTTTTAGAATACTTAGTCATTCTTTTCGATTACAGAGCTTTCCTTCATCAGTAAGGTGGTTAAATTCTCCTTTCATGGACTTTGTCACTTCTGTTGCTATATGTCCTTTCATTGAATTCCCAGGCCCCAAAATACTGTTCTCACGTAGCACAGTCATTTCCCCATAGATTACTGCAGTGTTGTTGTGTTCAGGGTTTACACTTCTTATTCACTGAAGCGATTACAGACAATTCACAAATACCGTAATTCAGGTTCTTTTCAATGCAAGGAAGTACAAGAGTATCACCCCATTGATGATCCACCACCATTGGCTTCCAGTCACTTCTAGGATACAGTTTAAAGGCCTGGCTTGATGTTTTAAAGCTATCCATGATGAAGCATCGGGAATGCTCTGCCTCATAGATCACACTGCATGCTGCCCTAGTGATCCTTTCGTTCAGTACGTGCATATGGTCCACATCGTTAATCCTTCCAGAACCAGATATGATTCAACCTGTAATTTCGTTTTACTCGCTCCATTTGTTTAATGGAACAGCATATCCCTTTACATTCGCTTAGAGACCACTTGCAAGGGATGTCAAAAGTTAAATTGCTTGGGTAATTGAAAAATGTTTGTACAGTGATTAAATAAAGAGCTCTGTGTATGAGTCACGGACCTTTGTAAGATTCAAGCGAAGCTTATCAGGTCTCTAGCCAAACATCAACAAATTGTGAATTGCCTCCTTCTTCCCATCTCTACCATCTGGCACTCTTGTCCTCCCACTTTTGTATATTTCTTTGCTCCCTATACAATATGGCTTTTCTTTTCTCGCTTTAATTGAATGTTTTTATTGCTTTATTTGCTTGCATAAAGGCGGTATATCAAATGCCAGCAAACCATACAAGAGCGAGAATTAAACCTAAGATTTCCTTAGAAGAACAGATACCAAGACTTCAAGTGTCATAATTTTGCACACACCATGTGAAGAGAAAGATAATTATAGAGATGCATTCATGCTTGGCCCAGTTGAAAGGCCCTGACAAAAAGAGGAGGACCAGCAATGTGGATTGATACAAGAACAGCAGCTATGGGTGCTACTCGATCAACAATGAGATGCATGACTGAAGACCTTTTACTGTGAAGTTTGTATAATTTAAATAACTAACCACGGCTCTATCTTTCAAATCTAAAAAAAACTTTTCTTTTTCCTCTTATGGAGTTTTCTGACTTGTTTTACTTTTGTTTGTTTTACGTTCCACTATAAGTGATTATTAAGTACATTTAATGTGCTTGGTGGAGAAACAAAATTAATAGAAAAAAAGATAGTATTTTGTAAAGCATTTTCCCTAAAAAGTACATAATTTCTTATTAGGCAATGCTTTGAGCGAGAATTCAGAAATGGAAGTAAATTGGCTTGGGTAATTGAAAATGTTTGTACAGTGATTAAATAAGAGCTTGTGTATGATGCAGGCGACACTTTGTCAGAGATTCTCTTGCTTATACGATTTTTTATTTTCTGACAGATCTGAAAGATTGTGATGCAATTTTTCCCATCCTTACCTAAATAAGTTTTACATCCTTTTTTAAGAATTTACAATATCGTGTCCATTTGATTTGCATGTGTTTATTATTTTTTTTAAATATCCGGTCAGGAGCCGCCGGCTGTTGTGGCAAGAGTAAACACAGTACATAGCTGGGGCAAACTGTGCTCATCAATTACCAATATGTTGCAGAAGCTATGCTACCATACAAGCAGAAAAGGTATGATTCATCGAATGAGTGCCGTAAGACGTACATTAATAGGTAAAGTGTATTTTGGGTTATAGTGGAGCGTAATTTAAATTTTTATAGAAACTAGTTGTACAGTTTAATCCTATAATATAATGCTCAAACATCTCAGGATGGAATTTTTTGTTCTACAGGAGTATTCTATGGAGAAACTCAAATGAAGATATGCCTTTTTTATGTTGAAGTTCCCAATCCTAATAAAAATTAACTTGCAACCTAAAAATACTGAATCAGGATCTGGATATACTGGGATATACTGTTTCCCACCTATTTCAACAGGGGGAGGGAAAAAGCAAAAATAAAAAAATGTTGGTGCTTGATGACACTTCAGATTGTCAGGGCTTCGGTCTCCAGGAACAAGCCAGGTATGTCGTCTTCAACATATGGGAGATGTCAGTACCAACGAAGGCCTGTGAGTGAAAACACTCCCCAAGTCCAATAGAAAAGCCTTTGGGAGCAGTCCACTGGCGCATGTGCATTTGCCTTCCTTCCTGTTCAACTCCTATCTTTCAGTTCTTTCCTTTCCATGGAGCCAGCAGGTTGTACATTCCTGTAACTGCCAAAACCTTTTTCATTTTTGGTTGAATACTGGGCTCTGCCGTTCCGAAGTTCTGTCAGCATGATACCGGCCCGAACTTGTGTTGTTTAACTGCAAAAAGTTTAATTTCCTTGTCTTTTTCTTCCAGCAAACTTAGGCCTTCAGCGTACATTTTTCTTTTCATTACTGAAGAGAACCTCAAACATAGAAAACCCATTGGTGATGTTAAAAAATGTAACAGTGTTCTGGTACAATACACTCAGTCACGGATAAATATGTCTGAGATTTAAAATGTTTGGGCCCCGACCATTTACCAAAGTCTTGCTCCTTCATGCCAAACAAATGACAGAGGTCTACAGAATAGGAGCCGAAACAAAGTATGATTCGATATTTGGTACAGACTCTATTTAAGTGGCTTCCACGCATGGGTCTCCTCTCATCAAGGTCCAAAACATAAGAGTAAGTTTAAGACATTGGCATCAAAAGCATAAAGAGTCAAGAGGAAACTTCCAAAATCGGCCATCAAGACCTCACGGAAGACTTCCGATACAGAAAGCCAGCCAAACAATCCCACAGGAGGACCTGTCCTCCCAAAAACAAAAGGAGGGCTACGGGATGCTCCCAAGGAAGCGACCCTATAGACCGAGCTAAAGGTTCAGTATTCTGGGACGGTGACACTCCCCCCAAAGCCCCCTAGGTGACTCAACACGAGTTGGTTGTATTTTTGGATTTCTACCTGGGACCAGCTCATGTCTCTCGAGGAGGAGTTTGGCTGCACGCATGGCAAGCCTCTGTATCAAAGTTATTGGCAGCTACCGCAGTGAAGGCTTTGGCACCCTGCCTACAGCCAATGGTATCTGCCCTGATGCCAGCCCTTGAAGCCTACATCGGTGGACCTCTGCTGACTCATTCCTCAGCTGGAATCGACTAACACCACTGCCCAACAGGTTGACACAGCTATAGCTACCAATGACCCGACAGCGGAACATTGAGATCGGCATCGACCCTATGACATAGACAGAGTATTGTGGGCAAAAGCAAGGACTGCTAATTCTTCAATATGTATTTGTCAGACTATGACTCCATGTATGCCAATTATGACGAGGAATTCCTCAGGATGACCAAGACCTTTCCCGACATTCCTTCAGACCTGTCCCCTACAAGAGCAGCATCATTGCCCACCAGAGGACATGTCCTTTCCAAGAATGTATCCTTGACAGGGCAGCAGGGGCTGCAGATCACTGTGGCCTCAGAAGAAACTGAGGGCAGAGGAACTCAAGATACTTCCAATACCCTCCTACGCCTAAGATCGGGGGCGGCATACTTGACCCGTGGTAGCGTATCTTACAGGATCTTATGGGCTCCACATGTGGGAGGCTCTTCTCATCGTTCCGCCAATACAGCAAAAGGCTCAGTACCAATGTATCGAGTTACAGAGTGCCCAGGCTTCAGAAGACTCAACTCCCCCACCATGCAATGGTGGTGAAATCGGCCATGCGCCATATAAAAGAGTTCAAAGAATCACTCTTCCATGCCTTCCAGGTTTAGACGAGGAAAAGCGAAGGCCTTGGGCCGTTGATGTGTTCAGGCAGGCATGCTGACTTCAAGGATGGCCTCCTACATAAGATACTATGGGAATGTTCTGAAGGATGTCACCAGGGATCTGGAGATGTTTATTCCCTGCATTCCGGATGATAAGAAGGCGTGCATTCCAAGCGCTTATCTGCATGTGCTTCAAAAATTTTACTACCCACTGGATTCACAGGGGACTATCTCACAAATCCCCTTCAGAAGTAAACTCTTGAAGGCGAAGAGTGCTCCCCCCCCCAAAACAATATTATCTCAGGGTTGACATAGAAAGTGTTCTTCTCCCTCAGGAAGGCGATGGGGGCTTATAACGCTCCATATTTTCTCATTCCAAAGGAAAACCTGAGGATTCAGGCCCATCCTGGATTCTCAGGGACCTAAACAATTTCCCGTTCTGAGAAAAATTCAAAAATATTTCCCTAGAAACGCTTCTCCCATCCAGAGGTGTTACGATTGGCTATGTTCTCTGGACCTAAAGAAGGTGTGTACAGGCACTTATGATCGATCCTCGGCACAGACAGGTTCTACGTTTTTAGAATTAGATTCAACAAAAGCAATACCAATACTGCGATGCTGCCCTTCGGCTTCTTGGCGTCCGTAGGCATGTGTTCACAAAATGTATGGCAGTGGTTGGCAGGCGATCTCTGCACTTTGGGAATCTTCATCTTTCCCTTACTTAGACCACTGACTAATCAGGGGAGACAACCCTCAGGGGGTAAAATGCTCCCCTGCACTGACCACACCATCAACATGCTACCAAATCTAGGATTTATTCTAAACGTCCAACAGTAGCACGTCATTCCAACTCAAAGGCTTCAGCGGAGCACTCTCGGGACACTCAGCAGGCCCAAGCTTTCCTTCTGCAGCGATCGCCTCTGACACCTCATTGAGCTTATAAAAAATATACAGGAAACAAAGGTATGATAACAGAACGAGAGATCCTACGCCTCATGGAGCACATGGCCTAGACAGTCCATGAAGCTAGTTCTGCTCCACCTACACATGCGACAAAGCCACATGGACTCTGTCTTATCAATGTAAAACTCAAGCAAAGGGGCATCTCAAAAGACAAGATACACATAACTGCCTCAACTAATCAGGTCTCTTCACCGATGGTGTTCTTCACAGAAGCTACTTGGTCACTGTTTCAGATGCATTCACCTCGATGCACACTGACAACAGAATCCCTCCAAACAATGGTTAGGGAAGCACATCTAAACCACATGACCACACAGGATGAAGAAGAAACCTACTGGAGTCTGAATGCCCTAACAAAATGCCCTTCCCGGATTTTCATTCCCAATTTTTGGGCCAAACAGGTATTAGTCAGAACATACAACCAGGTGGCCATGTTCTATGTGACCAAACAGGGGAAAACAGGATTCTATACACTCAAGCACGAAACCGCCTTGGCCTCTGTTTTTTTGAACATTCGCATTCAAATCAGAGCAGTGTATCTCCCAGGTGGAACTGAGGGTCCTTGTGGGACAGGCTCAGCTGTATACTTCATCCAAAGAATGTGCGACCCTACATGGGGCGATGGCATGCTGGATCTTCCCAACGTGGGGAATCCCACTCTTAGATCTTCCCAACACACAGCCAAAAACACATACCTTCCATTGGTCTGATCACAGCTTTAAGCAAGGCAAAAACAGGCCTCTGACGCCTTCGGTGTCCAGTGGAGACAGGGACTGCTTTATAAATTTTCCACCCAGTTCCCTTGATCCCAAAAAAATGCTCTTCAAGATACAAGCCGACAAGGGCTCTGTGATCCATGTAGCCCCTTTCTGACCCCATCAAACCATGTTTGCCTATTGCCTTTGCCCTGGCACAGACTCAACTCCTCAGACTCTGATGGTGTGCCAGAACCCGATTCTCAGGACCAAAGGGATGCTGCTTCATACCAGTCTTCATGCCCTTCGCCTCCTGGCCGGTTGCTGGAAGGTGTAGTTTGTAGTATTCAATGACCTCGACCTGCCACAAGGAGGTGCAAGGATAGCCTACTTCGTTTGCAAAACAGTACCACAAGGCAATCTTATGCCGTTAAAATGGCGAAGGGTTGCCCTCTAGTGATCCCCAAAGGGTGTTTAACCTTTGCTTGCCCGATGGAATACCTTCTTCCCTATATCTCAATTTGTCCCGTGGCAAGTTTTCAAGGGGAATAACTCAGAGTTCAATCTTGGTTGGCCATTGCAGGCATATACCCAAATACAAGGACAGAAAGCCTATCTCAGTAAACCCTTTATCTGCACGTTTTATGCGGGGGATTCTCCTGCTGTCCAAGCCCACCATTAAGCTTACTTTCAGTGGCTTGGGAAAGCAAGGTGGGTCTAGATCAACTTATAAAGCACTTCCTTCAAGCCTGTTCGTGACCACTTCACGGAAATTTATCTCGTGGAAGGTCATCTCTATTAATAGCAATCACAGCTTGCTGCATCAAGTGAACTGCAGGCTCTCGTGGCGGATCCACCTTATAACCCTGTTCCACCATGACAGGAGGGGTGTCTCTCTGTACTTATTCCACACTGTTGCATTCAAAGATGGTGGGTCTCCTGCCACACGAAGCACAGTCAGTATTATTCCAACCGGATTTTCTTCCTTGTTTAGAAACATGCGTTATCCAAGCGGGAAGCAGCGCTACACACCTTAGACTGCAAGCAGGCGATGGCTTACTACTTAAATAGAAATAAGGTTCACCAGAAAGTGTCCTCTCAAGTATTCATTTCCTGTTGATCCCAAGTCACAAAGTGGGACGTCGATCCAAAATGCTTATGTACCAAGTGGGACTTATCCCGGGAGGGTCAATGTCACCGGCTCGTAATGTGACAGGCCAATGGCAACCTCAGTTGCCAAACTACATTGCGTTATCCATTGATACCAGATGTCTGGTGGCGGGGAGTAGTTACCTGGTCCTCCATTCGTACTTTCAACTGCACATTATTGTCTGGACATGGACTTCCCATCGGGATGCTGTCTTTGGCAAAGCGTTACTCCAGCACCTTTTTGGGACATGTAACTCAAATCCTACTCTCCATCCCAGACTTCTACAAGAGACCCAAGGACTTCCATTAACGAGGTTGTATAGCAGCTGGAATAGAATCCACTGAGCCACATGGCTGTCACATTCTGTCGGCTCTGTGCACTTGAGCCTCGGGGATCACACCGCTCTCCTCCATGCCGGTCTGGTATGTGGGGAGCTGTAAGTGAGTCACATTTGTGCAGACTGCATTCCAGACTTGTCCCTGTTGATAGTGTTAGTTACTCACCTGTCACGGGTGCAGTATCAGGGAACAGCAGCAATCAGTCTTCACAACCCACCCTCCTCCCCTAGGAGTTGTAGGAAGGCAGATGTGCAGGCACAAGGGGACTGCTCCAAAGGCTTTCCTAGTGGGATGCTGGGTGATTGTTCAGGCTCGGGCTATGTCTGTGGCCAACGTCACCCATATGTGGAAAGACAGATTCCTGCTGTTCCTGGAGATCACCTGTACAGGTGAGTGAAGTTACGCTTTCTTGTACAAGAACTGTGCTCAATTTATATCGATGATAGATTTAGCCTTCTATTTCTAGTGCATTTGTATTTATAAAAGAGTGTTTGAAAAAAAAAGCCTGATGATCCATACTTAAGTCGCATTTAGAAAGTCAGTGTCTTCTGTTTTTTTTTACTCTGTCAACCGAAAACGGGTTAATAGGAATATGTGGAATTAGGATGTGAGCAGCATTAATCATGCCATCTTAGTGTTCCATGCCCTCACCCTCATCACATTAGACTTACTGGAGTGTTGGTCCTTACAAAAGTTGGTTCATGCTGTTGACTACTGCGAAAAAAAAAAGCATGGGCTTTAGAGAAATTGCCGCATTTGTGTGTATGATAGTCTACTGCCGAGGGTCTCCAAATCCGCTCCTTGGAGGGCCGCCACAACCAGTCACGTTTTCAGGATATCTCTAATGACTATGCATGAGATAACTTCAAGTATATTCATGCATAGCCATTAGGGATATCCTGAAAACCTGATGGGATTGTGGCCCTCCAGGACTGTTTTGGAGACCCTTGGTCTAATGCAGAAATTGAGAACTGCCCAGTGACACATCTTCATGAGATAGACTTGGAGACTGGATGAGGCCTCGCACCATTTAAATGAACTCATTTTATTTATTTATTTCACATTCTTATATACCGCCTTATCTGACAATCAAGGTGATTTACAATTAACCACAAATTACATCAAACATATTTAACTAGGTGCAATAACAGAATTAACCATAAAACTATTTTACATTGGTTGGTCGACAGGGCTAGGGGATGAAATGATAACCAGGGAGAAGGCTGAAGGGGAAATGTGTACTAGTTGAATTGAGCAGGATGGGCGACGGTTATGGATGGGATGTGGAGTGGTGTTAAGGTACCTTCTGATATGTGGGAAAGGTTTCTGGTAGGAATGACCATAGTGCTTATTAAAAAGGAATATCTTAATCTTTTTCTGAAATCAGTAATGTCTGTTATTTCCTTTATAGCTAATGCTTTGCAGTGACTTAAACTAACCAGTGACCTGCTATGGATCAGCAGTTATGGAGATTTCATATTTAAAGAAATTCCTTTTCCTTTTTGAAAAAATAAGACTGTTTACCTTACCATAATAGCACTGTAGACTTTGTTTAGGGATTATACCCAATTTAAAAAAATTAAATCCAACAGCTCTGCCATTATAAGATATCACTGCTTTAACCCTTTCCACTTGGATAAAATTTTTGTCTTTCATGGCAGATCAGAATAAATGTTAACAAACTGCTCAAATTACAACGAATATGACATACACATTCTACAGTAAACAGTCATGTTGTATAAGCTAGATGTTATTCCTATGTTCCAGAGGGTTGGACAAAAGATAGGAATGGGAAAATTTAAATGTCCCATGGTTGGGAGAGCCAAGTGGAAAGGGTTCAGTATTATTTTCAACCCAGATATCTAATATTTGTCTTGTCAGTTGAACTTGTTCGTGTTCAAACTGTTTTACATTCTTTGATATTCTGTGTTCTCCAACAAGTCTATCTGAAATCCTATGCCAAGGTTTCCAGACACCTAATGATGGATTCTGGCCTTTGCCTTCATTTTATAATGTTTTATTGCTAGCTTATATCTTTTTTAGTATACCTGAACCATTCGTGGTCTCCAGGGATAATGCTGTTAATCTGTCATACTTTGCCCAAGATATATTTCAAGAAATCCTTAATGCTTTGATTTCCTTGTCTGAAAATTTATTCATGCATGGGATATCAGAATTATTCTAATGAGAGATTTATTTTTAAAGGAAAAGGTGAACTGGAATATTTTATTAAGACTTAACAATTCTAACAGTTATTTTTCTGTGATGTATAATAACATGTGTTTTATTTTTTTCCTTTTGGTTGCATTCTGAAAAGGAAAAAGAGTTTTCATTTTGATTTTACCTTAAGGTATTGGTTTCTGGGTACCCTCCATTCTTTCCCTCTTTTATGCATATATTTTTGTGGATGGTCTTTTATGCCTTGTTTAACAGTTCTTGCAGGTTTAAGGATGCTTAAAATATTTTTGAAATTGTTCCCTTAACTTCCTAGTAGAGAGCCACTTTTGATGGCTAATCCTTCATTTTTATCTATTATCATAGGAGCGCTTGGGGTCTGGTACGTTTTTCTGGGAGTTGTGATTCACTGGTTAGAGGTCTACTGTGAAGGTGTGTTTTCTATCTTTATATTTCTGCTTTTGTTAAGGATACTTAAGACCACCTGATTTTTTTTTTGGTTGTATGAAATACCTCTTAAAATTGTTGCATTTAGTGCTTCAGTACCTACCGTAAGTTGTTCAAAACTGCTGCCCAAAATCCTTGTCTGCAGAGCCATGTTGATAAAAGGGAGTTGAAAACGAATTTGCATCGGCCCATTCACTGGATAGGAAAGGTTTAACAGTGCATAGAAACATGCACTTGACTGTACATACTTAGTATTGAAAAGCTTAAATGTTTCAACAGGAATAGATATCCCATTTTACTGTGTACCAGGTAGGTCAATACCTTGCATCTTATTTTGGCCTGGCAGTTCTCTCCTGTTCATGCGGAGCATCCAGATCATTTGGAATCAGAGCTGAGATCTGATGCCATGAGCCTTCATTCACAGCTACCTGGGGATTTCCTCCCTTCTTTTTATCCCCCTCATGGACAGAATCTTTATCTTCAGTGTGGCATTTGATATACCGCCCAATGCCAAGGCGTCGGAGCAGTTTACAATATAAAATTGCTACAAAAAACAAGGAAAAGGAAATAGAACGCCATTTTAGGACAGGAAAGAGAAGAGCAGATAGAGGAAGAAATAGAGTGCTAGATTAAAAGGGGTGAGGATGGCAAGGCAGGAAAGAGAGGGAGGAAGGTCAAAGTCAAGGGTGACGAGGTGGATTTTGCCTTAAGCGGGAAAAGGAGAGTTCAAGTTGGAAGGTCTGATGGGAGGAAGTTCATAGGAGGGGGCCCAGGAAAAAGAAAGCAGAGGATCGGTTGGATTCCAGATGAAAAAGTGTCGCCGCCTCCTCAGCACTTAAAGCCTAAGTAATTGATACATGAGGTCTTCAACTTTTCACTAGGCAGGCAAGTTACCAAGTGATCTTGCACCCACTAGCCACCCAACTATCTACATTCCTAATTGAGCTGCCAACTACAACTATCATTGTAACTCTTCTGTCTTGGGGCACATGCCCTTGGTGACGACATTCTTGTTGCAGGAGTATACTGGCATCCCCAGGAGGGAAGGCCCTAGGTATAGGATCACTTGCTGTTACAACTATGTAAGGTCATTTGGTGAGGTTGCTGGTTTAGGGGGTAATTTTAAGGATGGGGGCAGTTGTGGCGTGGTATGTAGATTGCAAGGGAGTCTGTTTTTAGGGGTCGTGACAATGTACAATACATGTTAGTAGGGCAGTTATGAGGCACTAATTTTTGAGGATGGAGTATTTGCAGGACAGCAGTTTTTTATGGTGGGTAGGACAGATGCAGGGGCAGCTGGTGAGCTGGTGTAACAGTTTAAGGGTGTGAACGTTTTAGTGAATGGTGGGGGAGTTAGGAGGTATATTTTAAGGGTGGGGCAATTTGTGGGGTGGTAAGGCAGTTGTGAGGGAGGTTTCGCTTTTTTAGGAATGAGGCAGTGTGCAGGTTTGGAGAGGAAGTTGCAGTGTTGATTTTTGGGATGGGAGTATTTCTTGGGGCGTGGTACAGTTGTGTGTGGTATTGTTGTTAGGGATGAATTTAGTTTGTGGGTTAATAAGACCATTGTGGGGATATAGCTTTTGAGGATGGGGTAACTTGCAGGGTGATGAGGTAGTTGCAGATGAGGCAATTGTAGGAGGTTGTGTTTTGGTGTGGGAATAGCTCAGGTGTGGTAAGGCATTTGAGTTGATATGGTTTTTACAGGGCCACTGTAAGGATTGGAGACACCCTAGATGAGCCTCTCCATGCTGATGCCCCTTGCTGCCACTCCTCACCGGGACCTGCAGCAGCAGCAATGCTTCAGAAACCGTGAGACAGTGTTTACCTAAATTTGCAAGCACTGTCATAGTTTCTGCTCTCTACTGTCTGTTTCTATGCCCCCCCCCCACATGCGGTTTATAGTATTGCGTCATGGTTTATGAACCATCTGCAGCATCGGCAATGGGTGCTCCAAAGAGCCAGCACTCTCAGCGAATGCCTAGTTAAGGTGGGGGGGAGGGGCAGTTTCCAGGTTGGTGATAAACTAAAATATAATTTCTTTTTTTGAGTGGGGATGAATTGATGGTGATGGTTAGTTTGGAGGGTTGGGAGAGTAGAAATAGGGAGAGGGAGTTTTAAAGAAGAAATTCCCTAACTGCTGTGTTTCACTTCATATAAGTTTCTAGGCTACAAAAGTTGGAACTACTTCTCCCATAGAAAGGCTAGTGTATTGTTCTGTAAGTGAGTAGTCCCTATACAAAGTGAAAAAGCAAAAATGCCTAAAATAGATGATTGCATAAGCTCTGAAAATTGCACAGAAACACAGAGAAGCTAAAGCCAGAGGGAAAGAAAAAGAATAACAGATTTCCAACTTTCAGCAAGGCAAGACGAGAAGTACTATGACGCATGCAATGAAATAAAATCAGAAGCTATTTAGAGAAGAAACAAGATCAGATTTACTATAGCTGAGAGAGAGATTATTTCCGCATCAAATTGGATTGCTAAAAGATGCTCAAGATTCTGTTGAATGATGCTGAAAATATCAAGAATAGGTGAAAAGAAAATAGTCCGTTTTTTCATATAAATCAAGTGGACCAACATTCGTTTCAACCTGTATTATATCGGGAACCGTTGGTGATGAAAGATGAAGTTAACAGCACTGAAAGCATTATAAAAAAAAACAACTCCAGGCATTGATGACATGCCATTGAAGTACTACAGCAATCGGATGTGGCTGTTACCATGCTTACAAGGCTGTGCCAGGAAATTTGAAAGACAGATCATGGCCCTACTGACTGGAAGAAATCTGTGTTCATACCAATACTAAAGAAGATGATTCAAGTGACTCTGGAAATTATTGCACGATTGCTCTGATCCCACATACTAGCAAGAGACTACAATCTATTTTATTTTTATTTATTTAATGCTTTTCTATACCGCACATCAGTGCAATTTACAAATAACATTTTTGTACAAAGCAGGGGAGCCTGCTTCGTACTTACATTGAACGGGTAAAGTAACTTGGATTTAGAACTGGGTAACTATATACAGTCATGAGCAGGATGTCACTGAGCACTGTCAGTTATTTACAGTCATTTACAGGAACAAGCAGGAATGTAATCTTCACATTATGGGTATCGTCAGTACCGATGGTGAGCTCTGCGCAGGGAACGCTCCCCAGCGTCCAATAGGAATGCTTTGGGGAGCATCACTCAGCACAAGCGCGCTGCCTTCCTGCCTTTCCAACTGTCCCTCTTCAGTTCTTCGTTTTCCACGGAGCCGACAGGACCCATACCCTGTCACCGCAGAAACATTCCGTCTTTAAAATTGTTTTTCCTTGTGGTCACGTTTTGCCTCCGCACGACGCCTACCGGTACTGCTGGTTCTTTTCTTTTCTTTAAAAAAAAAACAAACTTGAACTGTTTCTCTTCAGAAACTTCTTTTTCGGTGCTAGGCACCATTTTGGGCATTAGGCCCCATATTCCTGAAACATGGAAAAACCAACTAGTAGTTTCAAAAAAGGTATACTAAATGTGGCGGTACCATTTCCATCACTGCACACCCATGATTGGTGTTGTCTTAAATGTTTAGGGCCTGAACATTCTCCATCTGAATGTCTCTCCTCTATGGGGATGACTAAAAGGGGAAGACAGAACCGGGCTGCAAAGCTCGGTACCCTCTTTTCCTCGGATGCCATATCCATTGCATCCAAGAACAATCGCTCCCAAAAAGTGAAACAAAATCATATAGTAACAAAAAGGAATCACTTAAAAAATAACCTCTCCATTGAAAAACCTTAATTCTAAATATTTTTTGTCGGAGCTAAGCCGTAGGAGGGACTAGGTGGATCCAGTCCCCCACCAGACTGCTAGCTTCTTTTATTTTTAGTAACCCTTCACCGATAAAAATTTTTCTTTCATAATAAAGAATCTCTGCACTATCTCAAGTCCTTCGTTGTGCTCAGCACGTCCATCGTGAATGGTTACTGGATCCCCAATATGCGGGTACATCTTCTCTCCCTGAGGATTCAATTACTGGAATTCTTCCATATATGGAACACAGTTCGGCGGTGTTACAGATCTTACGACATCATTGGTCAATTCTTCAACTTCGGACTTGTTTTAAGAAACCCTTAAGTTTTGCCTTCTCCGAGGGCGGAATCTGGGAGATCGACTGATGAAAACCGCTTTGGTACGGATACGGTCTGTCATTTGCCAGTTACTATTGGTCATTCACCTTGTGGGTCTTGCCCATATTGTGCTACTACATTATCAGGGATTGAATGGCATAAACCCCAGGGATCACATTTCTATAAACGATCTTGGGACACTACCTGTCTCTCCACATATGTAGTATATTTTTTGTTATGCCCCTGCACTTTAATGTATATAGGTCGGACTATACGTCCGATGAACGTCTTCCTTACTGAACACGCCTCTCGTTTACGTCATAAAGTGCTAACGGCCCCCATAGTATCACATTGTATAGCTGAAGCTCATGCCTTTGCAGATCTACAATGGTCCATCATAGACCATATTCCTGAAGACCCTCGTGGTGGTAACCGACTAAAAAAATTACAAATATTGGAACAACAGTGGATTTTTCGCCTCAATACGGGGGCTTAATCGGGAAGTCGAGTGGCAGAGTGTTCTATGACCTCACTCGGTTCTTCACCTTTCGGGCAGGGATTCCCCTTTCCGTGGGGTTTACGCTGCTCTGATTGGTTGTTCCCTTCTACATATGCTTGTGAAGTTTCAACGGCTACAAAAAAGCTCAGTTTTGCCTTGGCCGCATTGACGGCGTCCAGTTATTTTCATTGCCTCATTTGAGATAGTTTTAGAAGCACTTGACACAGGGTTTAATTCCCCGAAACGCGCGCGTCGTGCTGATCTATTTCTGGAAGAGCAACGTTTTGTTGGGGCAGTGTCAACGAAGGACTTGAGATAAGTGCAGAGATTCTTTATTATGAAAGAAAAATTTTTATCGGTGAAGGGTTACTAATATCCATTGCATCGACATCTTCAAGGGCCTCTTCTTCCTCCCATGGATCTCAGGTAAGTAAACATAAAAGACGGTCCTCAAAGGGTAACTCCATGAGACGCCATTGGCATTGCCCTTGAGGGAACCACACCGGCAAAACAGCCCCGGCGGGAGGCTTCGGCTTCCAAAAGCATCAATAGGGGCTTCAGATATGTTTCTCGAGGCCCCAACCTCGCAAGAACTACCTGTGCCATGCTCAGGGGTCCGGACGTTTTCACTGGTACCAACACCCAGGCATCGGCAGCGTCGATAGACCAGAGGTTCCTCTGCTCACAGCTTGCGGTGTACCGTTGACACCTATGGTTCACAGGTACCGGTACCAGCATCGATACCGATGCCGGTGCCTACACCGGTACAGACACCGGTACCGGCCCCGGTGCGTATTCTTCCCATGCCATCTTTGGCTGGAATCAACAGATCGGTACTGGATCAACTCGGTACCGACTTCGATCAATACCGGGACCGTGCTTTGCATGAGCATCATGGTCAGGAATACTTCGAATCCTCCAATTCCGAAGACTCTGACAATTCTGCTGGTACCAGAGGGTTTCTCCTAGAAGATCCCTCTTCTCCCCAACGCAGAATGTCACCTCCAGAGGACATGTCTTTTCAGGATTTATTTGTGATATGGCCAAAGGCCTTTCAATCACGGTAGCTCCTGAAGAGGAACCCAGAGCAAAGGAATTGGAGATTCTTCAATATCCTAAAACTCCAACGGAAGCAGCTACTCTGCCCATCCATGAAATTCTGCATAACTGGATGCTCAGAATGTGGGAGACACCTCTGACTACATCTCCTTTTGGGTGCCGAAATTTTCAGGCTTCCATGCTTTCAGCTAGGATCCGTTCATATATACTATATATGGGAATTTCCTTAAGAAGTTACAGGAGACTTGGAGCTTATGAGCCCATTTCTCCCTGATGACAAGAGACAAGACTTTCTTGCTCTAGTTAAGCATGCTCAAGATGTCTCCAAGTTTGTGAATCGTGCAGCCTTTGACTGCTTTGAATGCATCAGCAGAACCTCTGCTATTGCCATTGGGGCACGACGGATTGCCTGGCTTCAGGCATCAGACTTGGAGACTTGGGTACAGGACAAGTTAGGCAACATTCCTTGCACGGGAGAGAATCTCTTTGGCAAGAACTGGCAGGAGAAGGCTAACGCGTTAGATGCTAACAATACTACTCTAGATAGATTTGTCAAAATCTACAGCCACTCCAGCCAAAAATAAGCCTTATTAAAAAACCCTCTTTCAGCAAAAAGAGGACAATTTATCCTGCCTATACCCAGCAGAGTCAAACTCAGGGTCAGTTTGCCCCAAAAGGGACAAACTAGACAGCAAAAGAAGCCAAAAGGCCCGAGAGCCCAACCGCTCCGCAGGTTCACCCCTCTCAAGGGCTTTGACTTCTTCCTAGAGAGCTTATCCTTCCTGCCTATGAGGGGTCCCCAACCCCCATATCCCAGGCAGGTTATGCCATTTTGCCAGCAGATGGCATCAGATAACAGCAGAAGATTGGACTCTGTCCATTGTAGGAGAGGGGTACAAGCTTCATTTCCACAGCATGCCCCTCCTACAATTCTAAGGCAATTCAATTCTCAAGCCTCCGCAGACAATCTGCTAGATCACAAGGTCTCAATACTTCTTGCCAAGGGGCAATAGAAGAGGTACCCATTCTTCAACGGGGTTGCAGGGTTCTACTCCCCTATTTTTCTTATTCCAAAGAAAACAGGAGGACACAGACCCATTCTAGACCTCAGAGAATTGAACAAATACCTGTTCCAAGAGAAGTTCAAAATGATTTCTCTAGGAACTCTTCTGCCATACCTTCAAAGCCAGGATTGGCTTTGCTCTCTAGACTTAAAGGATGCATACACTCACATTTGATCCATTCAGATCACAGGAAATTCTTGCGAGTCCTTTTCAAGGGAAAACATTTCTAAGACAGGGTTCTTCCCTTTGCTCTGGCTTCAGCACCAAGAGTATTCATGAAATGCATGGCAATAGTAGCTGCATTTCTGCGAACCCTGGGGATATTAGTCTTCCCTTACTTAGACGACTGGCTCATTCGAGCCCCTACAGTTGCGGAGGCCAGCACTGCACTGTCTCTCACAATGCGAATCCTCCAATAATTGGGGTTGGCAATAAACTTCCCAAAATCCCAACTTGTTCCTTCTCAATGCCTGGAATTCATAGGGGCCTGTCTAGATACCAGGACAGGCAAAGGCTTTCCTTCCACAGGCCTGGTGTCTTCGCATAATGCAGCTAGCTTCTCAAGCAGCAGGGAAATCTTCCCTAACTGCTCGGGAGCTGCTATAGTTACTGGGATATATGGCATCCACAGGTCATGTAGTCCCATATGCTGTCCCCACATGCGAGCAGGGGATACCATGCTTGGCGTGGCCATCGTGACGCTATTTAGCTCTTCAGGTATTCCACGCCCAGCTCAGCTACAAGACAGTCCTAGTCCAGATGGACCATCAAGTAGCCATGTTCTGTGTGAACAAGCAGGGCGGAACAGACTCTCTGTCGTTATGCAGCAAAGCTTTGCGACTGTGGGCTCTCGCCAGAGAGTATCAAATTCACTTTCTAGTGGTATATCTTCCAGGCATTCAAAACCTTTGGGCAGACAAACTCAGTCGAGTACTGCTGCCTCACGAGTGGTCTCGCCACCTAGACCAGGTGGCAAAGATATTTCATCTCTGGGGCGCTCCAGACATAGACCTCTTTGCAAGTCCACTGATGCCAAACTTCCCCGGTTCTGTTCCAGGATTCTGGCTCACAATTGTCAGGCAAGGGATGCCTTCCTCCTTCATTGGGGTCAGGACTTCCTTTATGCCTTCCCACCCATTCCCCTCATCCCCAAAACACTCTTCAAGCTTCAGAGAGACAGGGGTCATATGATTCTCATAGCGCCATGATGGCCACGCCAAGTGTGGTATCCCCTGCTTCTACATCTCTCTCAAGCTACACCTCTGGAGTTAGGGCATACTCCAGATCTCCTTTCCCAAGAGAATGGGACGCTATAGCACCCAAGCCCCCAGTCCCCTGCATCTCACGGCCTGGTTGCTGAAGGCTTAGACCTCCAGGATTTCAACCTGTCCCAACAGATAAAGGATATCGTTCAGGTTTCTAGAAAACTTTCCACAAGAAGGTCTTATGCGTTCAAGTGAAAACGGTTTACTATATGGTGTTCCAAGAAGGGATTAAACCCCCTTGTCATACCTTTAGAATCGATACTAGAGTATCTCCTTCACTTATCGAATTCTTGTCTATAGACCAATTCGGTAAGAGTCCATCTTAGTGCAATCACAGCTTCTTATAAGCCTCTGAATGGATAACCAATTTCCTCTCATCCACTTATATCCAGATTATGAGAGGTCTTCTATTAACCAAGCCTCCCATTAAGCCACCACCGGTGGCATGGGATCTAAATCTCGGGCAGCTCATGAAGCCGCCTTTTGAGCCTTTAGCCACTACAACCCTTAAGGTTCTGACCTGGAAGGTCATCTTCCTAATTGCGATCACCTCTGCACGTCACATTAGTGAACTGCAAGTTTGGTGGCTGATCTTCCTTATACTAGATTTCACCATGATGTTCTTAGAACTCATCCACACTTTATGCCAAAGGTGGTTTCGCCTTTTCATTTAAATCAATCAATTTATCTTCCTGTATTTTTTCCAAAGCCTCACACCTCTAATGCAGAAAGAAACATTCATTCTTTGGATTGTAAAAGAGCCTTAGCCTTTTACCTACAAAGAACACAGCAACATAGAAAGTCCTCGCAACTTTTTATAGCTTTTGACTCTAGTCATTTGGGACTTCTAGTCTCCAAAAGAACTTTATCTAAATGGATTGCCCAATGCATATCCTTTGCTTATGCGAGTAAGGGTCTTCCTCCTCAAGACCATGTCACAGCTCATAACGTGAGAGCCATGGCAACTTCCATGGCTAATCTCCACTCTGTGTCTATTGATGACATTTGTCGAGCAGCCACCTGGGCTTCGGTACACACCTTCACAGCCCACTACTGCCTGGATAAAGCCTCCCATTGGGATGCCTTCTTTGGCCAAGCTGTTCTTCAACATCTTTTTCAGACCTAATTCAACTCCTATCCACCAACCATGGTGGAATGCCAGAGATCCATGGGAGGAGGGATGCCTACCTTTCTAGGGTGGCACCTTCCTGGGGCTATCTCCCTGGCACCTTCTGCTAGGGAGTCCCCATATGTGCAGACTACATTCCTGCTTGTTCCTAGAGATAGCGTAGTTACTCACCTGTAACAGGTGATCTCCGGGAACAGCAGGAATTTAGTCTTCACAACCCACCCACCTCCCCTAGGAATTGTCTCTCTATCTCTTTGTCTCTTTTTTCTCTCCCTCTATCCTTTCACTCAGCTACAAACTTAACTGAAGAGGGACAGTTGGAAAGGCGGGAAGGCAGCGCGCATGTGCTGAGGGATGCTCCCAAAAGCGTTCCTATTGGACTCTGGGGAGCGTTTCCGCGCAGGCTCCGTCGGTACCGACGATATCCATATGTGAAGACTAAATTTCTGCTGTTCCCGGAGATCACCTGTTACAGATGAGTAACTACGCTTTATTTACAGGATGGCAACTGGTAACATTAATAATAATCTAGGGTTGCCAGCTGGCTCCAGATTCACCCAACAGGTTTGATCCAGTCCTGGTTTACTCAACGAATGCAGAAACCTGTAATCTTGTTTTTCTCATGGTGTGCAATAGAAGTATCAGAACTACAGGTCCCTGCATGCAATGAGGTCAACCAGAACTAGATCAGGTCTGTCAGGCGAATTTGGAGACAGTTGGCAACCCTATTACAACCATACCTGGAATAAGAATTGCCTTGAAATGCAAGCAGAGTTAAGGAAAGGGCAGGGAATAAGAAAAATCATCATGGATGTGAGATGGATCCTTGAAAAGACAAAAGAACGGCAAAAGAATATTTATATGTATTTTATTGACTACAGCAAGGCATTTGATTGTGGAAATCATGAGAAACTCTAGGCCAAATTAAGAAGCATGGGTTGACCAGAACGCCTTATGATTATCATGCACATCCTTTACGCTGATCAGGAAGCAACCATTTTGAACGGAACAAGGAGAAACAGAATGGTTTAAAATCAGCAAATGTGTATGACAAGACTGCATACTTCTCCCTACCTTTTTAATTTATATGCCCAACAAATCATTAGAAAAACAAGACTATATGTAGACAACTGAGATCTGGAGATTGGTGGAAGACTCAACAACCTTCACTATGCTAATGATAATACATTACTGGCTAATAGTGAAGACGATCTGAAACATTTACTTCTCAGGATCAAGGAATATAGTCTTAAAATGGGCCTGCACCTTAACGTGAGAAGACAAAGATACTGACAACTGGCAACATTAATAAGTTTATCATTGATAGGGAAGAAATAGAAATGGTGGACAATAGTGGATTAAATTGTAAAATCTGATGAGCAGGGACTGCCTTACAGCGCTGTATATGCCTTGTAGTGCTGTACGAATGATAAGTAGTAGTAACTTTAACCTGCTTGGATCAATAATCAATATAGAAACAAGCAGTTCAGAAATCCAACTTTGCATTACTTTTGGCAGACTTGCTATGAAAGACCCAGAAAAGATTCTTAAAAACAGAGATGTATCTCTCTCCATAAAAAGATTAGACTTGTCCAAGCTATTGTGTTTTCTGTAATGTTATATGGATACGAAAGTTGGCTGGTGAAAATTGATGCCTTCAAATGATGCTGGTGAAGAATACTGTGTATTCCATGGATTGCCCAAAGAACAAACCAGTTGGTAATGTTGTTGTTAAGTGCCGTCGAGTCGGAGTCGACTCATGGCGACCCTCTGGATAGCTATCCTAAATTGTGTTCGGTCTTCAGTCAGGCGGCTCATTGACGACAGACTGGTACCCGTAGCTGCTGTTATTGTAGCGATCCATCTCATTGCTGGCCTTCCTCTTTTGCGTTGACCTTCTATCTTGCCAAGCATGATGTCTTTCTCTAATGATCTCTCTCTTCGCATGATGTGTCCGAAGTATGAAAGTCGAAGTCTTGTCATCTGAGCTTCTAAAGAAAGCTTAGGTTTGATCTCCTCTAGTACCGACTTGTTTGTTCTTCGGGCAGTCCATGGTATACACAGTATTCGCCGCCAGCACCATAATTCAAAGGCATCAATTTTCTTCCTGTCTGTCTTTTTCACTGTCCAGCTTTCACATCCATATGATGTTATTGAAAATACATGGCTTGAACAAGTCGAATCTTTGTATGGAGAGACACATCTCTGCTCTTGAGAATCTTATCTAGGTCTTTCATAGCCATTCTGCCAAGAGCAATGCGTCGTCTGATTTCTTGACTGCTTGTTGCTTCTTTATTGATAGTTGATCCAAGTAGGTTAAAGTTGTTCACAATTTCAATTTCTTCTCCTTCAACGATGAACCTGTTGATTATACCAGTTGTCATGATCTTTGTCTTCTTTACATTAAGGTGCAGGCCCATTTTGAGACTATGTTCTTTGATTGTGAGAAGCAAATGTTTCAGATCATCTTCGCTTTCAGCCAGTAATGTGGTATCATCAGCATAGCGAAGGTTGTTGATGAGTCTTCCACCAATCTTCACACCTCTGTTGTCTTCATACAGTCCTGCTTCTCTGATGATTTGTTCTGCATATAAATTAAACAGGTAGGGGGAAAGTATGCAGCCTTGTCTTACACCTTTGCTTATTTTAAACCATTCTGTTTCTCCTTGTTCCGTTCGAACTGTTGCTTCTTGATCAATGTACAGATTACGCAAGAGAACGATCAGGTGTTCTGGTATACCCCCATGCTTCTTAATGTGGCCCAGAGTTTCTCATGGTTTACACAGTCAAAAGCCTTGCTATAGTCGATAAAGCACAAATAGATATCCTTTTGGTATTCTTTAGTCTTTTCAAGGATCCATCTCACATCCGCAATGATGTCTCTCGTTCCTCGCCCTTTCCTGAACCCTGCTTGCACTTCAGGTAGTTCTTGTTCTAGGTATGGCTGTAGTCTCTTTTGAATAATCTTCAGTAGAATCTTGCTGGCATGTGGGATCAGAGCGATTGTGCGATAATTTCCACAGTCAGTTGGATCACCTTTCTTTAGTATTGGTATAAAACACAGATCTTTTCCAGTCAGTTGGCCATGATGTTGTCTTCCATATTTCTTGGCAGAGCCTTGTAAGTATGGTAACAGCTGCATCAGATTGCTGCAATACTTCTATGGGAATGCTATCAATGCCTGGTGCTTTGTTCTTTGATAAGGCTTTCAATGCTGCTTCAACTTCTTCTTTCATCACCAATGGTTCCTGATCATAATGTATAGGTTGAAACGGCTGTTGGTCCACTTGATCTTTATCATATAAAAACTCTGTATATTCCTTCCACCTTTTCTTGATCTTCTCAGCATCATTCAACATAGAACCTTGAGCATCTTGTAACATTCCAATTCGAGGCTGGAACTTTTTCTTTAACTCTCGCAGCTTTAGGAAAGCCGATCTTGTTCTTCCTCTAATAGTTTCTGCTTCTATTTCCTTGCAAGTGTCATTGTAGTACTTTTCCTTGTCCTGTCTTGCTGCACGTTGGAAATCTCTGTTGAGTTCTGCGATTGTCTTTCTTTCTCCTTTGGCTTTAGCTTCTCTGCGTTTCTGGGCAATTTTCAGAGTTTCTTCCGTCATCCATTTTGGCCGTTTTTGCTTTTTCACCTTTTGTAGAGACTTCTCGCTTTCTTCCAGCACAACCTTCTTGATGTCATTCCATAACTCTTCCGGAGCTCTGTCATTTGTATCTAAAGCAGCAAATCGATTTTGCAGGCAGTCTTTAAATTCCAGTGGTATATTCTCAAGGTCATATTTTGGTGCATTCATGAGTGGTTTGCTCTTTTTCAACTTTAGCTTGAGTTTGCATACTAGTAGTTGATGATCTGTACCACAGTCAGCTCCAGGTTTTGTCTTTGTTGATGTTACAGAGCTTTTCCATCGTTGACTTCCACAGATGTAGTCAATTTGATTTTATACAATCCATTGGGTGAAGTCCATGTGTACAGTCGTCGCTTGTGTTGCTGGAAGAAGGTGTTTGAGATGAATAGATCATTGGTCTTGCAGAATTCTATCAATCTTTCTCCAGCTTCATTTCTGTTGCCAAGTCCATATTTTCCAACTACTTTGCCTTCTTCTTTGTTGCCAACTTTTGCGTTCCAGTCACCCATGACTATAAGGATATCCTGTTTGCATGTTCTGTCAATTTCAGCTTGTACTTGTTCATAGAACTCTTCAATTTCATTCTCTTCTGCAGCTGTTGTTGGGGCATATACTTGATTTATAGTTGTGTTGATAGGCAATCCTCGTAGACGAATAGAGATTAAGCGTTCGCTGACTGCATTGTATTTCATTACAGTTCTTGCAAGTTTCTTCTTTATTATAAATGCAACACCATTTCTTCTTTGTCTTTCATTTCCAGCATAGTAGACCATGTGATCATCTGATGCAAAGTGCCCGATGCCAGTCCATTTCAGTTCGCTGACACCCAACAGATCAAGTTGTACACGTTCCATTTCATTCTTGACCACCTCCAACTTCCCTTGGTTCATGCTTCGTACGTTCCATGTTCCAATGTGTAAGACATCTTTACAGCTTCTGACTCTCATTTCATGCGCAGCTACATCAGCAGTCAGACTTCCCGAGGGCTTTGATCCAACCACATCATAAATGCTGGCTTTACTCTGAAAAGTCTTCAGCTCTTCCCCAGTAGCTAGTTGAGTGCCTTCCGACCTGGGAGTCTCATCTTCCAGCACCATAGCACAATTTGTTTTGTTGTAACTATCCATTGGGTTTTCATGGCAAGATACAGAAGTAGATTGCCGGGCCTTCCTTCCGCGCAGTTTAAGTTTGGTGTTGTTGCCGTTGTCACAGAAATGTGATCCTCCGCCGTCAACACTATCCCATTCTGCTGCTGCCCAGATGGGTGGTTTGTCTTCGTCTGGCACCTCAGCTGAGACCTGTCCATCTTGGGAGACCCTGCCAGTAGTTAAACTACTGATAGTTTAGCTCTCAGCATCACTGATGCACGCAAGCCCTCACAGCACGACAAGCTGCAAACCAAGTTGGTAATAGAGGAAATCAAATCTAAGCTTTCTTTAGAAATTCAGATGGCAAGACTTCAACTTTCATACTTTGCACACATCATGCGAAGAGCAAGATCATTAAAGACAGATGACATGCTTGGCAAGGTTGAAGGTCAGCACAAAAGAGGAAGACCAGCAATTAGATGGATTGATGCAATAACAGCACTCTATCAACAATTAGCTGCCTGATTGAAGAGTGAACACAGTTTAGGACAGCTATCCAGAGGGCTGCTGTGAGTCAGCACAGACTTGACGGCACTTAACCATCACCAAGTCGAAAAGGAGAAAATATTTTTTTCACTCAACGTGTAGTCAAACCCTTGAATTATTTATGGTTTATTTTACTTGATATACTGCTTTTTGCGAGCATACAAAGTGGGTTTCATATCACAAATTACTCAATGGTGTAGTAAAAACTGTTAGTGTAGCTGGATTTAAGAGGTTTGTACAAGTTCCTGGAGGAAAAGTCCTTAAACCATTATTTAAATAGGACCGGGGAAATCCACTACTTAACCCCAGGATAAGCAGCATGGAATTTGTCTTTCTGGGAACCTGGCAGGTACTTATGATCTTGATTGGCTGCTGTTGGAAACAGGAACTGGGCTTGATGGATCTTTGGTCTGACCCATTATGGCATAACTTATGTTCTTAAAACAGAGAGATTAGGACATCCTGATAGAGGTTGTAATAAAAGTAAAAGTACTCCAGGTGCCCTTAAGTAATCAGCAGACAGAATTGCAAGATTCCAAATTGCACCATCAACTGATAAGCAGATTGTCAATAGGAACAAAAATCATACTTTGACATGCTTGTATGAAATATTAGAAGTTTGTTTAAATCTCTTTATTAATATGAAAGACAGTACATCAATCACCAGTCTACACATACTGTCCCATTCAAATCTTGAACATGGGACATAAAACACAGTGTAGGAAAAATCACAATCAAGAAGTTACAATATGTCTAATTGAACCAGTTACCCCTCTAAACCAGGGTAAAGAGGCCAGTGATCTTTGCAAATAACCAAAATGTTTTAAACTTTTATTTATTTTTTAGAAACCCTCAACAATCCCTCATTTCCCCTTTCACCTCTCTCCCTCTCCCCCCCCCTTACCCTCACCTCCTTGTATCACTTCACCAATAGGGCCCTCAGAGTGGGAGGAGTTCTATGGCACTCCAAGGGAGTTCCCAGCTAAACCACCTCCCCCCTTCCTTCCCTCACTTATGGAGCCCAGGTTATCATTATCCCTCTACTCTACCCCACATATCTGCAACAATCTCATTCTTTGTTAAAGGGTGCATAGGTCACTCCGGGCACGGGCATTAAGGCAGGACAAATATGGGTCCCAAAGATGAAGGAATGTCGCTCTATGGCCCTTTCAGCTTTTGGAAGCCAAACTTTCCCAGACTGCCAACTGGTGCCAAGCAAGTCACCATTCCCAAATACTTTGGCTTTGAGCATCCGTGGAGGAATAGCCTAGTGGTTAGAACACTGGCTTAGTAACCAAGCAACCAGGGTTCAATTCCCACTAGCACTCCTTGTGGCCTTGGGCAAGTCACTTCACCCTCCATTGCCTCGGAAGAAAGGCCTGGCAATCTACTTCTGGTGACACTGCCAAGAAAACCCAGGAGCTTCTGGGTCGCCAGGAGTCAAGACTGACTTGAAGGCACACATTGCATTGCCAGTGAAGCAAGAGGCATTATTTAGCTATTAAACAGCCCTTACGCACCAGGATATGGGCATGCTTTCCTTTTGGGCCACCCTGCCGAGTATCATCCAGAATCGCCATTCTCAGGGGCAAATTAAAGGGTCCCCCGAAACAGCTCACCAAAAATATTTCTGACCCTTACCCAAAAACCCAAATCTTTGGGCATTCCCAAAACATATGACCCAAATGGGCTAGTTTTTCTTGGCACAGAGGACAGCATCCATGCGGGATAAATCCTGTCTTTTCTGCTCTCGAAGGAGAGAAATAGGCATGTTGTAAGATTTTATATTGTATTTCCCAGAGCTTAGCTTCCTGGGCCAAACCCAGGATTCTAGCCAGTGCGGCATCCCAAGGAAAATCTTGTAAGTCTTCCATCACCCATTTCGATGTGTGAGTCTTAGTGCCTGGGCCCCCCAAGCCTAATTAATTTGTTATAAAAGAGGGCAATGGAAAGCCTATCTGGCGTGTGTAAAACCCTCCACACATCAACAAATTGGCAACGCTCTTTGGTAGGCCAGCGTCCCCCCCCACATGTCGTCCTGATGAATCTGGGAGTGCAGCTGATAGAAGGAGCAATTGAGGGGGAAGAAGTCTGAGCCTGTGATCCAAGTGGCGGTAGTCTTTGCAGGGTTAAACTTAAGTGCATGAGATTGAAACCAGGCCGAGACAGTCTAGTGCAGAATTAATGGTGGAAATATCAGGGGAGTGGCTGTCAATCCGAGTAAGGAGCAGAATATCGTCAGCACACATATTAAAGGCTATGTTCAGGGACTATAAGAGTAGCCAAGGGTGAGAAAGATATTGAAAAGTATCAGAGAAAGTGCTGAGCCTTGCGGTGGGCAAAACGGAGTGGCGCAAGAGTTATAAGTAATGACCTGATAAGAGCGATTGGACAAGAAAGAGGAGAACCAAGAAAATAGGAGCCACACATCTGAGACCAGGTGGAAGGACAATGACTAATGGGACACTGTGATACCAGGGTAAAATTTATATTGCAGTGATAAGAGTACATCAAATTGGTGAAGGGGTGGTGCTATATGTTAGAGGGAAATGAGTCAAAAAGGAATAAAATTCTGCAGGAAACAAAGTGTACTGTGAGTGGTGGTGGTATACTATCATCCACCTGGCCAGAATGAACAGGCATGAAATGCTAACAGAAATTAGGGCAGCTAACAAAATTGTCAACACAGTAATAATGGACAATTTCAATTAACTCAGTATCGACTGATTCAGTGTCACCTCACAGAGCATGTTAGGGAGACAGTTTCTAGATGGAATAAATGATTGCTTCATGGAGCAGCTGGTTCAGAAACGGACACGAGGAGGAGCTATTTTGGACCTAGTCCATAATGGTATGTAGGATCTGGTGCAAGAGTTAATGGTGTTGAGCCACTTGACAATAGTGATCATAACATGATCAAATTTAATTTAATAAATCGAGGGAAGACAGCAAAGAAATCTATTGAACTAGCTTTTAACTTTCAAAAGGAGAACTGATAAACAGAGAAAAATGGTTGGAATAAAACTGAGAGGCAGCTGTAAAGATTAAGAGTTTGCATCAGGACTGGACATATCTTAAAAATACCATCCTGGAAATCCAGAGAGGTTGTATGCCACACTTTTAAAAAGGTGGAATCCGGAAGGCCAAGCAACTGCTGGCATGGTTTAAAGCTGAGGTGAGAGAGGCTGTTATAGCCATAAAATTTTTTTTTCAAAAAATGGAAAAAGCATCAAATTTAAACAAAACAGAAAATGAAATAATCACTGGCAAGTTAGATACAAAGGGCAAGGCAGACAGAGTATTGAAAAGAAACTTTCTGTTGAAACCTACACTCATAATAAAACTTTCAGGTACATTCAAAGCAAAAAAGCCTGTAATAGTCAATTGGACTATTAAATGATAAAGGAGCGAAAAAGGAGGAGGACAGTGCCATAGCAGAGAAACTAAATGGATTCTCTGCTTTGGTCTTTACTGGTTAAGATGTAGGAGAGATGTCCATGTTAGAAATTATATTTAGAGATTATGAAACGGAGGGGTTGAAACGAAGCTCTGTGAACCTGGAAGACAAAATAGGGCAGTTTGACAAATTGAAGAGTAGCAAACTACATGGACCATATGGTATACATCCTATGATGCTGAAAACTCAAAAATGAAATTGCAGATCTCCTATTACTAATTTGTAAACTATCATTAAAATTTTTATAATATCTGAAGATTAGAGTATTCAATGTAATGTCAAATTTTTTTTGTAAATCTTTTTATTGAAAACTCAACAACGGTTACATCATCTGTATACATATGCCATACTTAAGGCTAAACACGAACCTGCCCAAAATCTAGTTTATACTCCCTACTACAAACAATACATACAAAACTTAAATGTATAATCACTCCACTCTTATGCATTGAAACCCTACTTGTATATAGTTACAACTGTCATAATCTGCCTATGTTATAGGGACAGTACTTTTGTTTTAACTGTTACACAATCTGTCTTAGTTGAATTATTGAATTATTCCGCTTAGTTTTTAAACCCGTTGTTGTGCAAGTTAAGATGTTCTATGTAAAAAGTTATCATTGTTCTATGTAAAACAAGCTCTGCATTGTTGACTGTTGTTGATTGTACACCGCAACTGATCGCTGGAAGATGCGGTATATAAATAAGTGTTAAATAAAATAAATAAAATAAAATAAAATACTTACATTTTCCATGCAAGGAAACAACAAATATACATATCAATTATTTTTTGTTCCTCCCCGCCCCCCCCGCAAACTCCTCCCCTCCACCCCCTTCGTTATCAGTACTGAATACGGATCTTCAGAGTAGCGTCACATTGAGCACAGTGGGGACTCTTACACCGTGCTCCACTCTTCCAATCACCCAGCCCTTTATCCCCTCCTCCCTCTCCCAACCTACCCTCCCCCACCCCTCCCCTTTCTATAGGCTCTGCAGACAGATTTTGTATGTCTAATCCCCTGGCTCTAGCGACACTCTTGATCATTGTCGCTATGAGTTCAAACTCATGTGGTATATCTTGATTGACTGGTCTTCATCAAGCACTTAGTACCTCATTTCGGGCCCATGGCATTAACATGTCCACATACCTCCCCCATTGAGCTATAAACCTGTCCCATTTCATAGGATTGCCTTTGGATGTCATGTGCTCCATTAACATTTAATTGATGAAAACTATTGTGCAATTTCCAATACATCGGTGTTGCGGCCTCCTCCATTGTTGCAACACCATTTGTTTCCCAGTTAAACATGCCTTTCGCACCAAAAGCCAAGGCCACTGTCCCTTCAGACATAGTGGAGTCAGCACATCCAGTCTGACCAGTGTACCTGTCCATTGCACAGACTGTCCAAAGTAAGGACTCCACATATTGCTGTATCTGATGCCAATAATGTTTTATTCTTCTGTAGGTCCACTACATATGTCCCAAGTCCGCCAGAGCTGTTCCACAGCTTGGGCAGTCGCTGCTCTGGGCCATTCCACTTCGGAATGCCCGTCTCAGGGAAAAATGTGCCCGATTCAACGCATGGTACTGTAACTCCTGGAGGCGTGTTCCTTTAACTATCTGTGGAATGCGAACTATTGCCCGTCTCATCACTCCGGGCTCCACAGTGAGCCCCAGCTCGACTGCCCATCATCCCTCCATCACTGAGTCATCTCCTGCCGGAGACCATGCTTGCAATTTGCGAAAGAATTGCAAAATTAATACCACTCCCTGTCGCCAAACTCAAAGAACTGAAAGCCTAATTCGATGAGTCTGCTGTATGATTCTCTGTGGGGAGAGACTTTTATGTAATGTCTAAGCTGTAGGTAGGCGAGTATTTGTCGCTTTTAAATAAAATTCTTTGCATAATAAGGGGAAGAGCTTGATCTGACCCTCGATTTACCATGTGACCCAGGCTATGAAGGCCCTGACCTTCCCATTCTTGAAATGTCTGGTTCTCCATATCTAGTGTAAATTGAGGCTCCCCTGATGGACAGGAAACTAGTACTCATCAGCAAAACATGCCAATATGAGCACAAATATTTCCAGGCTCTTTGGATGGTGCTGACCAATAAGCTGCACATTAGCTGCTGGGGAAGCTCTCGTCCCTTCCTGTGTAATACTGCTGACAAGAAGAGAGGCACCATAACGTTCACCTCCATCTCCCATGGGGTAAGTACTTCAGTTTCTCTCAGCCAGTCTCTGAGATGCCTTAAGTGACAGGCCTGCGCATGTCATGCTATATCGGGGATTCCCACCCCTCCACGCTCCCAGGGGCCTCGCATTTTTGACAGTGTGATCCTTGCCACCCCCCTTCCAAATAAAAAGACGGAGCTCCCTTTCCAAAAGTGCAGTATCTTTTCATAGAAGTTGAAGGGGCAGAAGCTGTAAAACATAACAATTTGGGGAATAAAGTCCTTCGGAATGCTGCTATCCTTCCCATCATGGACAATGGCAATGGCATCCAATCATGCATTGTAGTTTGCAGATGATCAAGAAGGGCATTATAGGTCAGTCGATACAGTAGGCGGGGATCACTGGGTAGTTATCTAGGATCTCGGACTTGGCCATATTAAGTTTTAAACCTGAGATCTGACTGTAGCTGTTAAACTTTGAGAGCAAGTTGGGAAGGGAGGTCTGTGGGTGGGTGATATGAACCTGCAAGTCTTCACCAATGCTGATATTTTTAAATTTAGAGTGGCCTGATCCCCTGCCACTTCCGTGGTCTCAACAATCCTGCAGATGAAGGGATCCAGAGTTAAGACAAACAGGAATGGAAACAGTGGGCAGTCCTGCCTTGTTCCACGTTGCCGGTCAAAGACCTCCGAAGTACAAACCATTGACTAAGGCTGCTGCAGTTGGCCTGGTGTACAGAAGGCACACCCTATGGATAAATGAGTCCTCCAGGCCATAGTGGGGGAGCAGATAAGAGATATTCCCATCCCATTCTATTGAAGGCCTTCTCGGCATCAGAACTAACTAAGAGTGATAGTATTTGGTATATGTGGACTCACTCTAAAGAAGCTATGATCTTCTGCATATTGCTGACAGCATACCAGCCCTGCACAAAACCCACCTGGGATTTCAGAAGAATCCAAATTATCAATGTCCCTGTTTAATGTACATTACCAAGTTTGTTACAATGTAAACCGCTTTGACTAAATGATAAAGCGGTATAAAAAAACCCCTGTTAATAAATAAATAAATAAATTAATTTAAAAAATACATTTCTGTATTAATTGTGGGAGGAGCTGGGCAAGTTGGTCTGCCAGGATCTTTACCCAGAGTTTTACATCAAAATTGAGCAGGGAAGTTGACCGGTATGATGTCTGCAGAAAGTCCTTACCGGGCCTGGGTATGAATGTTATATAAGCTTGATTGTCACCCCAGACCCAGACCCCCTTTTGCATATGGTCCTTGTATACTACCGTCAGGGGGCCACATATCTGCTTGCTCAAGATCTTGTAAAATTTGGCTGTAAAGCCATCTGGACCCAGGGTCTTGCAGCCCTGTGCTCTGTTGATAACTAAAGACACCTACTCTGTGGTAATGGGGGCCCCTAGCAGGGTTGCCTGTTCTGTAAGTCGAGGCCTTGAAGGTATAGATCCTATCTGACGACACTGGATTCTCTTTATAGAGAGTTTGATAATAGGATCAAAAAAAGACATGCTATTATAGAGGTATATTTGACCAATTGGCCTGTATTGTCCCTTAGAACCTGAACTACTCATGCTCCTGGGGCACCCTGAGACAGCGCGCAAGTAACTTTCCCATCTTGTTACCCTATTGATAAAGTAGATGCTTGTAATACATCAGTGATTTTTGTGCTCTCTGGTGAAGTACCTCTTCAATGTGGCCTGTATTTCTAAGAGGCTGGCTCTGGAGTCTGGTCCCGGACACCTGGTATAGTGTCGCCTAGCTTGGTCCACCCATCACTCGAGATGCACCATCCGGGCATCCAGGAAGCACCTGTGCTGAGCCATATACACAATGTCGTCTCCCTGGAACATTGCCTTGGCTGCCTCCCAAAACAATTTGGGTTGTTCCTGGTATTGCCCATTGTGAGTCAGATATATCTGCCATTTTTCCTTGAAATAGTCAAAACTGATAGTCTAACCATTAGGCTGCTCCTCCACCAAATACAAACTAACCAGATAATAACTAACAAACGTATAAATCATCCCAAAAGCAGTCTTTTTTTTTTTTTTTCCAAAAGATTCAGAAAAGAGAAGCACTACATCCTTCAGTCTCTGAATCGTCCCCGTCCCCCCTCCTCCCCCTGCTGACTAACAGGGATCAATCGGGTCTCAAGAATCTCAAAAATATCTCATAAAAAGGCCAAAAGAGACTATTTGCAAAATAAAATGCTATACTGTCATCCTCTGGAGGTTTGTGGCTTGAAGCGAGATGAGCTTTTCAAATTTCTCTGGTTTCCTTTACTCTAAATTTAATCTTGCTTTCTGGGATTGTTATTGAGTTGCTCATTTTACCTCAGTTTTTGAAGCAACAGTCTGATTTTTTTTTATAAGTTCTTTTGAGGGTTTTGTGTGTTTTCTAACTCTATTTTTGTTTATATTTTGTGAATAATTCTTGTGTGATTTTATTTGTATAAATGATTATATTCTGTTTTTCTTTTATAACATGTAAGAATCATTTGAATAATTGTTTTGGGTGTAAGGTAAAGAGAAATAAATCTTATTTTAAAAATTCTGCTGAAATTTATTTGAATTTTTTGTAAAAGTGTTATTTACTATTTGTTATGTTTTTGAGGGTTTCCACTTTATTTTATGTCTATAGTAATTGTAATGCCAGCCTTTTTCTTTTGATCTCATATTACGTCTGAATTGTTACCCTGGGCTATATTCTTAGCAGGATATTCATCTGTTTACTATTGAACACAGGAGCTATACTATTGTGGCAAGGTATGATGTGGTTGTACAATAAATCCTACTGTGGTTCCTATGGCTGCATGGGTTTAAAAGCAGGTGTCCAGTACAGTTATGATAGACCATAATCTAGTTTGTCTCATTTTCACTTCCGTAGTATGTTGATCAGAGGATTGACAGGGTTTTTATATAAAAAAAAAAAAAAAAAAAAAAAAAAAAGCAAAAAAAAAACATGGTCATTGAAATGCTTTAAGTTCAGTCAAATACTATAGCACTCCAAACTATTTCTATATCAACAAATCCATAAAGTATCATGCCATTCCTAGAATTTGCAGCTGTTAAACCATAGTTCTGATGTGAAAGGGAGGGGAAAAGATCAGCCTCTGTGTGCACCTTTATTAATTTAATTTATATGTATGTTTAATTACCCTAATCCTTGTGGTATTTTTTTGCTGATTGGAATGACAACCTAATCTGCTTCCAGCCTGTCCTCTGCAGATTGTCAGTAATTCAGCAGATCTAATAAACTTGCTGTCCCTTTATCCTCTTTCCTTGTTTTGTCTGCCATGGCAAAAGACTTTAAAGCATGCATGCTTGCAAACTTATATTTCCCACTGCGTGAAAGCTTTTAGTTCCTTTTCTTTTCTGAAATGATCACTAATTTATCTCACAGAAGTAGTAATAAATATGGGTAGGGAAGAATTAAGTTTTTCTTTTGTGGTTAGAGCAAGTAAAATTGTGTCTTGGCTTACGTGCGTAAAGAATGTCTTTTCAGTACAGAACAGTAATGTCTGTCCTGTGATGATGCAAAATATTGTGATCTCAAAGTTGCTATCACCAAGGACTATGAAAAGTCCATGAGGTACAGGCTGAGTTAATAGTACACTGAGTAACAGAATAGTATACTGGAGTAAGGGGCATTTTTGACTGTTGAATTGGTAATATAAAATCCCAGAAAATCTAGAGGTCTCACATAGCAAACTGATACAATCAAATCTGAAAAGAGCAGTTGCAAACATGAAAATAAAGCTGCCCAGGTGAAACAGAGAGATGAAATACTGCCATTGATATGGCAGGATGCATTACTACAATTAACCAGTGTAGGCTGAATGGCACTGTAAGGAATTTTTCATGGATTGATATAGGCATCTCAATGCATCCAGACATTGGGTCTGAAAGAAAGAACTTTGAAAGACAATTGGCAAGCATCTACAGTCATTGACAGGAAATACGCAGCTTATCCAGAATGTTAATTTGGAAAATAAAAAGGCTATTAAAGGAAGTATATCCATTTAATTTTGCCTACATGAATTTTTAGCGTTTGCACACGTTTTCCGTATTTCTGTTTTGCGTTTGTCCCATTATATAAGGTCGAATACACAGTGGTCTTTTCAAATAGCACTGTAGAGAGAAAATCTACCAATAAACTTCTGAGTTTTGTTAATTATAATCTTGCTGCATTGATACTGAAGTTTACTTAGAGTAAGACTGAATTCAGTTGCTCAGAAACAGAGCCTTTTCTCATATTTCCACAGATAGTATCGCCATGGAATAAGTTACTCTATAGATGTATTCTCTTTTGAGATATGAGGTTTGTCTACCATTACACCTGTTCATTTAACTTCTGTTCATTGAACTTCTAGTTACCCTTTGGTAGTGCAAGTATAATGAGGCTGCTTACTAACGCTGAATTCACTATTGGGTTTGCAGCAAAAAATGATATTTTTTTTTTTAATTGGGGGGGGAACAGTGTAGATTTCACTATGAAAAACTTAAGGAAAATGGAAGGAAAGCTAAACAACTGATTTGGCTTTAAAGGTGAGGTCCGAGAGAAATGTTATAGCTGAGGAAATCATCTTTCAGTAAAGTGAAAAAGCAGCCAAATGATGAAAACAAGAAACCTTAAACACTGGCAAGCTTAAATGCAAGTTATTTATAAGGCAAACAAAAAGACTTTAAAAGAAGCTTGCCATGGAAGCAAAAATGCAAATACAAAGCTTTTTCACGTACCTTTGTAGGCCCCACCCAAATACCTGAGAGTCAGTTAGACCATTAGATGATAGAGGGGTTTAAAACAAAGAAAAGGGGCAACACTAAGAGAGGAGAAGGTCATAGCGAAGAGGAGACCTAAAGATGAATTCTTTGCTTGTTCTTTAAGAGATTAAGAAAGCGTACCCAAACCAGAAATGATAATTTAAAGGTGATGCATCAGAAATTGAAGCAAATCACGATAAAGAGGGAAGAGGTAATACATCAATTTGGTATAAAGAGTAGCAAATCCCCGTGGACCGATGGTTATTCACATTCTATGGTGCTGAAAAATCTCAAAAAGGAAATTGCAGCCCTAATATTAGAAATTTGTAAACACTATCATTAAAAATCATCTATAGTATCTGAAAGACTTGGGAAAGTTTACCAAACATAATGCAAATTTTAAAAAGAATGTCCAGGGGTGCATTCAGGATCAGACCGCGGTGAGCGCTTATGTCTGTACCATGTAAAATGGTAGACACCATATATAAATAACAAAAATATTGAACGTCGAGTCATGGTTTTAAATGGGCACAACGCCAACATGGATTTAGCCCAGAAGAAGAAAAGTCATTCCTCACTAATTGGTTACCTTTTTGTGAAGGTGTGATAAAATAGGTAAAGGTGTGAACCAGTGAATATAGTGTAGTCTGGGCACATTAATAAAGCCTCTAACAAAGCTCCCTCATGACCAGTCACTTGAGGAAATAATAAAAAGTCATGGGGATGGAAGGCAGTGTTGCTATTGTTGCTTAGTAACTGGGTTTTAAAAGAAATCGGAGAAAGTAGGGGCTGGTGACCCCCATGACCAAAATTTTGCTCAGTGGGGAATAATAGAGTACCCCAGGGATTTGTGCTGGACCCACTGTGACCTGGAAATGGGAATAACAAGTGAGCTCAAATTTGCAGATGACAAAATTATTCAAAGTTGTTAAATCATAAAAGGATTGCAAAAGATTACAGGAGAGAGAACCTTGAGAAACTGGGGGGGAAAGACTGGGCGTTCAAATGAACAGATGAAATTTAATGTGAACAAGTGCAAAGTTATGCATTAGGGCACAGCCACAACTCAAAATTATAGCTACATGATGCAAGATTCTACATTAGATGACATACACCCAGGAAAAGGATCATAGGCGTTCATTGTAGATAATACCTTGAAATAGCTCAATGTGCATCGGCTTGCCAAGAAAGCACACAGCAAAATAGAATGCTAGAAATCATAATGAAAGGGATGGAGAAATTAAAACAAAAGGATTATTATAATGCTTCTATCTCCAGAACAAGGCAGGAATGTTCTTCACCATATGGGTATCGTTCCCCCCCCCCCCCCCCCCCCCCAGTGGTGGTACCGACGGAGCCTGCGCGGGGGGAAACGATTCCCCAGCGTCCAATTAAGAAAGCTTTTGGGGCGCATCCCACAGTGCCCCCCACTGCGTGCTGCCTTCACCGCCCTTTCCCCAACCTGGCCCTTCTCTCCAGTTTCTTCTTTTCCACGGAGCCAGGCCGAGGTCGTGTTCCTGAAAAAACCCGCATGAAAGAAGTTTCTTTATTTTTTTCTTTATTCTTTTGTGTCGCGTCTGCCTTCTTTCGACGGTTGGGACGGTACCGCCGGTCTTTCTTTTCTTTCTTCAAAATAAAAAAAAATGCTTTATCTCCACTGTGTCATTTCAGTTTTTGGGCCCTAGGCCTCAAAATATTTTCCTCATGGAGAAAGGCCCCTCTTCTGGGTTTAAAGACCCCTGCACAAAATTGTGGCAAGGGTACCTATTTTGAGGCTAACTCGACAGACACCCCTATCCGCCACCTGGTCCACTCGTACCACGTGTTTGGGCACACCTCGACCATTCCACATCACGGATTGTATGTCCCTGATACCATAGGTCTAAGAGAGTGTCACCCGCCGCAGAACCGAGCAAGCCCCCAAGCTCAGTACCCTGTGTGGTCCCCTCTGATGCAGCTTCGGTAGCCATCGACGTCTTCCAGGGCCTCCTCTTCCTCCCATGGATTTCAGGTAACAAGCATAAATCTCGCCGGACCTCGAAGGGCAGATCTCCCTCAAAGCATCGAGATGCTTCCGGGCTTTCCCTCGAGGATTCCAGCATCCGGCACAAAATTAACCGGCGGAAAGCTCCGGCTTCCAAAGCATTATCTATTGGGGGTCACAGGTTGACATCGAGTGCTCGGCCTCGACAGAAATCACACTGTTGCGTGTTATTGCGGCGTACCGCGTGGCTCCCACTGGTACCGAAATCCAGACTCTGGTGGCGTCGAATGGATCAGAAGATTTCTAACCATGCAGCGCACCTTAACGGCTTTCATACAGGATGCGGACGCTCCGGTACCGCAACAATCCCTGTTGCTGGGTACCGGCTCCGGTTTACCGGTACCGATTGCATCGACATCGGCTTCGGTGTCAGACTGCAACGGGGTTACCACTGTCCTATTATGCCCCATCGGTACTGAACTGGTACCGATTACTCCCGATGGGGTCGGGATCCCACTCGTACGGTGTTTATCAGTGCTTTACAGGAGCATCCAGACAGGCGATACTTCGATTGCCGTCTGAGGACTCTGATGCGTCTGAGGGTTCTGTAGAAGCATCGATCCTTCTTCATCAGCGAAGTTCTCTGTCACCTAAACTAAGAATGTCTCCTCCAGAAGACTTGTCTTTTCAAGACCTTCGTTAGGGAAGTGGCTAGGGGCCTCTCTATCACAGTGGGCCCCTGAGGTCAGAAACCATAAAATAAGAGCCAAGGAGTTGGATATTTTACAAGATCCTAAAGCTCCTTTAAGGAGGCAGCTACTTTACCTGTTTTTCATGAGATTCTGTTTGAATCTCATGTTGAGGAATGTGGGAGACACCTCTCCCCACCTCATCGCTTCCAATATCTCCGCGCAGGTTAGACAACAATGTATAGTGTCCCTCCTTGTCCTGAGCTTTCCCCACAAGACTCAGCTTTCCTCAACACACGTCTATTGTGGGTTAGAGTCTGAAATGGGAAGAAGATAGAGTGCAAAAAGACACGCCAATCTAATCCTCCAGGGTGTGAATGCAGGACCCTGGCTGCTTTTTGGGCCGAAGGGTTTTTCACAAGCTGGCTATGCTAGACTGCTAGGATCAATTCCTATAGTCTCTATATAGGCCTGTTTCTAAAAGAAGTCACAGATCATCTGCAGGACTTTAACCCCTTTCATTTCAGAGTGATAAAAGACAGGAGGTTTCATCACTTGGCTTCAAACATGCCCCAAGCATGTCTCCAAATTTTCCAACCGTGCAGCCTTTGACTACTTTTGAGTGTGTTAGCAGAGCTTCGCGATTGCCATAGGGGCACGCAGAAATTGCTTGGCTACAAAGCTTCTGATTTGGAGCTCTGGGTCCAAGCTTCACTTGGTGAAATCACCCTTGTACAGGTGAAAACCTTTTTGGTAAGGAATTTGCAAGCAAATGCCACTCAGATGGATGCTGAACACTCTGCTTTGGATCGACTTTCAAATTCTCCCTCTGATCCTGTCCAAGAAAAGATTGTTTAAAAAGACAATTTCTTTTTCCAAAAAGGGACGATACTATTCCTGGCTTATGGTCAGCAGGCATCTTCTGCAAGGTCATTTTGCTGTACAAAAGCGTCCAATCACCACCTAAACTGCAAAGTCAAAGGCAGCTAGACCTTTTCCACCGGTCCCAGAGCCTCAGCGTCCTCAGGGCCTTTGACTCGCTACTAGAGAACTTAGCCTTTCTAGCTTCGGACACGGACCCAAGCCCCTTACCATCCCAGGAAGGTTGACTTACTTTGCTCCCAGATGGGAGTAAATCACAGCAGGTCAATGTACACTCTCTCCATCATAATGAAGGGTACAAGCTTCATTTCTTAAGCCTTCCCCTCACACCATTGTTAAACAGTTCAATTCGCCAACATCTCTCCTCAACCTTCTAGGTCAGGAGATTGCCATTCCTTCCTTGCCCAAGGGGCAATTGAAGTAGTACCTCTTCTTCAACAACGGCACAGGGTTCTACTCCCCTTATTAATTCTTATTCCAAGAGAAAACAGGGGGCCTACAGGGACCCCTCTTAGCATCTCAGAGACATTGAACAAAATTTCTATTGAAGGAGGAATTCAGAAGTTCTCTCGGTGCTCGGCTTCCATACCTTCAGAGTCAGGAACTGGCTTTGTTCTCTATATCTCAAGGATGCGTTATCACCCATGTCCCAGCATCCATCCAACTCACAGGAAGTTCCCTTCGGTTCTTTTTTCAAGGAAAGCACTACCACTACAGGGTGCTTCCTTTGTGGTCTTGCCTCTGCACCAATGGTGTTCACAAAAATGCATGGCAGTAGTAGCTGCATTTCCTCCTACGCACTCTAGGAATATTCCTTCTTCCCATATCTGGATACTGGCTCATTCGCTGCTCCATCTCAAGCAGAGGCCACGAACTTGTCTAACCTGCACAATGCTTTTCCTTCAGTATTTGGGACTAGTAATAAACATCCACCCCCCCCCCCCCCTCCCCCCCCAAAATCCAGTCTCACCGCCTACTCAGTCCCTCGAGTTTATAGGGTCTTGGTTGGATGACCATAACTGCCAAGGGGCCATATCTTCCTCAGGCCCGTTGGCCTACTCTTGGTTCCGTTAGCCTCCCAAATACAGTTAACGCACCTTTTAACTGCTTGAGAAATACTACAACTCTTAGGCCACATGGCCATCCCCTGTGCATTGTGGTTCCATATGCTCGCCTTCATATGAGGGCAGATCAATGGACCTTTGTCCACCCAATGGACTCAGGCATCGGGTTGCCTGTCAGACAAAATAGCCACTCCAGTCGCCTTTTTGTTGGTTTCCTCCAGTTGGGGGAAGTCCTCTCAAAACCTGTTTTCTGGGGTCCCCTTTCAACAGTCACTTCCCCAAGCAACCCTTACAAAACAGATGCCTTCTCCAATGGGGTGGGGATCTCATCTGCCAGATCTCTCCACCCAGGGCATCTGGTCCTCCACAGGAGACTTCACTACACATAAATCTCTTGGAACTCAGAGGCAATTTTCTTAGCTCTCAGAGTGTTCCACTCCCTGCTCAGCTACAGGACAGTCCTCAGCCGCCCCCACGGACCATCAAGGTAGCCATGTTCTAATGTAAAACAAGCAGGGAAGGACTAGGCTCTCATGTCGCTTTGGCACTAAGCTTTGCGACTGTGGGGCCTTCACCACGAGGCCTCAGATTCATCGTATGGCTGGCATAGCTTCCAGGCATTCAAAAAAAAAACTCTTGGGCAGACAGACTCAGTTCGAGTTCTGCTTCCACACGATGTGGTCCCTCCACAGGGACCAGGTCGCCAGGATTTTTCGGAATTGTGGGGAACCCCGGACATGATACCTATTTGCAGTTCCGTGGAATGCCAAACTTCCCCTGGGTCTGTTCCAGGATTCCCGGTTTGTGTCAGGGTAGTTCATGGACCTCAAGTGAAGCCTTCCTCCTTTGCCACTGGG
>JAWIIG010000190.1:0-2500 GCA_033557465.1 Ichthyophis bannanicus
TTTATATTTATATTATATATATATATATAGTTATTTATGTATTTATATTATTATATATTTATATTAGAATTTATATATTAGGTTATATTTAATGTATATATAATATAGTTATCTATAATCTATCTAGTATTTTATTTATTTATTTTCTATATTTTTTTACTTTATTATATCTTCTATTTATTTATTTTATATATATCTATTTATGTATATCTTCTATATTGTAATATGTATAATATAGATATGTAATAATTTATTATATATATATACTATATTTTATAATTATTGTATATATATATCATTTATATATCATATATATATTATAGATAGATATATTGAATATTTTTATATATTTTAATATGGTTATTTAAATATCTATATTCTTTAAATATATTTATTTCTATATATTAGATAGATTATGTATATAAATATATATATTTATCTATTGTGTTTATTTATTATATTATATGTATATATATATATATATATATATATATATATATCGTTATATATATATAATAGTTTTATTATATAATATATATTTATTTATATATAATATAATAGCTAATATTATTTTATTTCATTTAATATTATTTATTTATTTATATATATATTTTATTTATTTATTTAATATATATCTATTTTATATATATTTATTATTTATATAAACTATATCTATTTATTTTTTATATATATATATTATTTATTTATATAGATATATTATTGTATTTATATAGATATACAATTATATATTTTAATTTATGTATTTATGTATTTATATATTATATAGACATAATATAATATATATAGTCTATATCTAAATACTAAAAATAAATATATATATATATCTATATATAGATATTTATTAACATATATATATATATATTATTAATAATTTATTTATATATATAATACACTGTCTAGTTATTATCTTTATTTTATAGATATTTATTTAATAATAGTTTATATATATATAATAATAATTTTATTTATATATTATTTATAATATTAATTTATTTGCTATCATATTTATATTATTTACTACTATGTATAAATATATATCTTTATTTATATATTAATATCTAATTTGATTTTATTTATATAATATAATATTTACCAGTAAAGTGTATGTAGTATGTTATATATATATATTATATAGATGTATATTTATTATATAAATATTATATATTTGCATATATCTTATCTTTATGTATTTAATTTTTTTAGTTATATCACATACTATAATTTATTTATATATATATCTATATATAGATTATGTTATATAGATATATGTATATATTCATATTATGTTATATCATATATTTCTTTATTTTATATAATATATAATAATATTGTGTATATTTATTTATATATATTTTATGCTATTTATGTATAGAATATTAATACTAAAGTATAGTTAATCTGTATGATTTATATATATTGATATTTATGAATTGTGAATATATATAATTTATATATAATTTATATTATGTATTTATTTATTTTCATAATATTGTATTTATATATAATAGAGTTATGATATTTATTTATTTATATAATATAATATGGTATTATATATAATATATATATAATATATTTATCTATATATATATATTTATTTAAATATATATATATTTATTTATCTATCTATATATTATCTTTATGGTTATTTAGATGTTATATATATATTTTAGTTTATTTATCTAATAGTTATTTATTATATTATATAGATGTGATTATATATCTCTTTATATAGTTTATTTATATATATATATCTTTATTTTATTAATATTGTTATATTTGTGTCTTTATTTATATCTATATTAATGTATATATTTTACCTCTAATTTACATTATCGATAAATTTTATATATATAGATATATTTATATTGAAATTATATCTCTTATAGAATTCGGTAATATAGATATATTATTTATGTATGTGATAGAGATGTTATATTTATTTATATCTTATATATATATTTAGTCTATTTATGTATATATATATAGTAGTTGTGATAGGATATAGCTATATATAGCTTTCTTTATTTTATTTATATCTATTTATTTATTTATAATATATTATAGTTATATATTATATAAGATTATATTGTATTTATATTACATATATATATTTATATATAATATATTTATATATTTTGCTAAAACATTTTATTATATATATTATTATATATATATTATAAATCATATATATATATTATATAATATATGGTTATTTATATATCTAGATCCTTAGATTTGATTATATATGTATTTATATATAGATTATATATCTATAAATATTATATATATATATATATATATATCTATATCTATATAGATTTTATATATAGCTAGATTATATTTATATATATTTATTTATTATATATATATTGTATATTTATTATTTATATATATATTTATTTATTTATTATATTTTATTTATTTATTTATATATCTATCTTTTTTATATATATATTTAGTTATTTATTATATAGATATA
>JAWIIG010000190.1:20000-27500 GCA_033557465.1 Ichthyophis bannanicus
GAGTAAGCGATCGCACATTTGCGCGGGGCGCTATTGTGCGCCGCGCTATTGTGCGCCGTGCATAATAGTGCGTGGGAAGGCTAAGTGGCGCCCTGATGTGAACACATACAAAGGAGCAGAGCCATAGTACAATGGTTAAGACACTGACTGTGGGTGCAGCTGCCATGGGTTCAATTCCCCATTGTGCACAACAAAAAGGGCTGGCTGAGGCATTAACTGTAATGGGTAAAAGTGCTTTAGGAGGCATATTAATTTTGGGCGGCATAAGGCGGTGCACTGTTAATTTTGGGCGGCATAAGGCGGTGCGCAGATGCCCAAGCATAGGAACAGAGCCACAGCACAATGGTTAAGACACTGACCAATGGTGCAGAGATCAGGGGTTCAATCCCCCACAGTGCCCAATGAAGAAGGCTCACTGAGGCAGTGTGTATTATGGGGATGAGTGCTGTAGGGGGCAATCTATTTTTATTTCAGTTATCACTACTAGCAAACGCACTCACAAAGCGTGTTAACATAAGGTGGCCCATAAGGCACATGTTAAAGTTCACTGTCCGCCAAGGCACCCTTGAATGTCCCCTATAGGGCACCATATATGTTGCGTCACAGGATAATGTATAGTGCACCTTATATGGACGGCAACCATAAGGTGCCCTATAGGGTGCCCTATAAAGCACCCTCAGAGGCACCTTATGGGTACAGTACACTGAGGGTGTGTTTGATGGCAGCAACATATGTACATTAAATCTAAAAAAAGCTTTGGACAACCCTATCAAATAACCCCACTGTGGGCTCGAACCCATTACCGCTGGCTCCACAGGCAGTGAAGTAACCATTGGGCTACAGCTATATAGCTGCCAGCAAGCCCCTGGCTGGCTGCAGAGAGCCTGCATGTCACCACACAGACAGTCTGCTGTGGGAACCAGGATAGGGTTAGGCCACCCATACCCATGATGCACTGCACATGCAAATCATCTGTCCACAGATGAACACAAGATGGGGAATGCACCCCAACAGCTCCCCGGCCTGGTAGGGGGACGTGTCCATGTGCACCCACACAGCACCTTGGCCTGGTAGGAGGTACTGACCGGGTGTTTAATTTGCACAGAGTAGCTACACACAGTCACACTGTGCGGGAACTGTGCTCACCCTGAGTGTGCGATGAGGCGCCCTGGACCAGGTCCACAGCACCCTCCATGGCTGAGAGAGGCCATGGCAGAGCTCCAAAACAGTCGTAATCTGTGAGATAGGTAGTTTCTGCAGGAACACCTTGGATATCTCTGTCTGTCTGTCTCAGTCAGGGGGAACCCCACGGACCCCTAGGTGGGCTATGTACCACCAACCCTCCCCCCAGCCGAGGGTGGCAAACAGGCAGGGTCTCCTATTAACAGATCCCCATTATACACCCCCCCTCCCCCTGCAATGATGGCAGTAGAGTGGACCATCAACCCCAGTCCTGTTGGGGAACAGACACCCTACAGGGCAGTCCAAGCAGCCCCACACACACCCAGACCACAATATCAGACAGACAGTAGGCCTGGATATGCTAAGATGCACCCCACCACTATCTGATATTCCCCTGCATCAAGCCATCAGCCACTGCACCCTGCAAGGCACTCCAGCAGGACACATACCAGCTGTGAACAGTCTGCTGGTTAGTCCCACTGGAAATGCATGCACCCACAACTGGGATGGCAGCACACACAAGCAGATACATCAGTGACTAGGCCCCAACAGGTGACCCATATATATCACATGAGGGAAGTGCTAGGAAGCACTATGGGGGTGCCTAGCCATGCTGCCATCACTGCACAGTCAGGGTGGAGTGAAAGCCCAGCAGCACATACAGAGGTCACCCTGTCTGTGGAGGTGGTGGACGGCCACTACAATGTCCCTGCCAGTGCCCTATGCCCTGTGCAGATGCATCCTGGCCAGCCCACCCTGTCTGAGCTATACCCATGGTACCTTGCTGCTCATTATGCACATCATCAGGCCAAAACTGTGGACAGTGTTTGCAGCCAACACACACTGTATAGACAGACACACACTCCCACACGTATGCCAGCATTGTGCTACTATAGAGGGGTTCAGAATCCTTGCCCACCACACCAGTCCTGGGCACAGTACAGGCATGGGTATGGTATGCAATACCGTTGGGGGTCCCTCCCTAGGGTGGTAAACACTGTCAGGGGCCAGACCTGACGCACACACCGCAAACATCAGATAGATTATTATGATGGAGCTCATAGAGCAGACTGTGCGTAACGTAGGAATATCTATCTGCCAGTACTCATAGCAAACGTTTGAGAGCTGTGTACCATATACCCTGGTGTAGGGTGACATTGCTAAGGTATGCAAGTGCTGGTATTGGGAGATGCACGCAGGGCCCAATGTCCTGCCTCACCAGGAGGCATTGGCCAATGGGGCCTGTGGGTGTGGGTGTGGGTGTGTCTGTCCCTGTTGGCTGCTGCTGTACGGCAGAGGTTCCCAAATCCAGTCCAGGTTTGCAATACACTGGTTGGGGTTCCCTGCTGTCCCTCATGAATATGCATGAGCTACATCTACATGCCATGGGGGTGGTGCATAGATATACAGCACGGTTATTTGTATGAGTGGCAGCATGGAACCTGAATGGTGTGTGGTCCTCCAGGACTGCATTTGTGAGACTCTGCTCTAGGTAATGCCCCTGGTCATGGTGTCTGTGCTTGGTGGTGTAAAAGATAGGCGTATGACCAATGCGTATATCCCCAGCAATAAAGGATTGCCCTTACTAACATGGTTTAGTTGTGGGGAAAATATGTGGACAGGAATGGCAGTAGCCCCAGCTGGGCTTTGAACCTGTGACCTTTTGCTCCTGCACACACTGTCTGTGTGCACTGCACCACTGTGTTGCCACAGATATGCTGAATTCCCTGGGAAGTCCATGACTGTACATCCGACAGGGCCTATGTTGCAGTGGACGTGCCAGCCTGCACATGGCTCAGCCACTGTCTTCTGTGGCTAGCAGCCACTGCCCCCTCCACCACCTGTACCCTACCGCCAACATGCTGGCATGTCTGTATCTTGGAAAAGCATATGACCTGATTGAGTTGTGGCACTCCAGGACTGCATTTGGGGGACTCGGCTATCGGTAATGCCCATTGTTATGGTGTGTGTGCGGTGTTGGGTACAAAATGGGTGTGTGAACCATGCTTATGTTCTCTGCAATAAAGGAGTGTCTTTACTATCTCTGTTTAGTGGTGGGTAAAATATGGGGACTGGGTTGGCAGAAGCCCCAGCTTGGATTTGAACCTGTGACCCTCTGGTCCTAGAAGTACTGCCTCTGTCTGCTGCACCACACTGTGGCCACAGTGATAGTGCAGTCCCTGGGGGTGGGAAACCTGACCAAAGGAGTCAAAAACCCTGCTCTGCACATTTGTACTGTGGGCTCAGTCACCTTGTCTGGTGACAAAAGTGCAAATAAACCCCTCAACCGACCACGACGAACTGGGGATAAATATAACCAAGCTGGGCAACAGTGATATTAATGGGCAACCATAGCAAACACTCCCAGGAAGGCTCAGAAAAAAGGAAATGGTTTTTGGAAGGGTCTCCGCTCCGTAGCCCCTTCCATACTTCATTTCATTTCTTTGGAGCTTTCCTGGGTGTGTTTCTTATGTTTGCCCATTAATATCAGGGTTCCCCAGCTGACTTCCTATTTTTAATATGTTTGTTTGGGTCTTTTTCTATCTTTATTTGCCCTTTTGTTCTGTGCACATGTATCACACTGCTCACGTTTTGCAGGTTTCCCCGGTTTCCCTGTACATTGCTGACGGAAATGGTTTCTCTTCCCTTTAAATGCCCTCTACCGTGAGTGTTTCACTCGCGCTATTTTTAACCTGCAAATTCGTCCCCGATACTGTGCGGGGAGCCTCTCCCCTCCCCTTCCCCGCCCATTGACCCCGTCTCTCCGCCCCTCGGGAGCCTTCCTCCGCCCTCAGAATGCCTTTCCACGCCTCTATCGGACATTTGCGGGCCGGGTACTTGTGCGGGGCACGTTAGTGCGGCGCGCAATTGTGCGGGGCCCACGCGCACTTGTGCGGGGCGTTTAAGAGCGTTTCTGAGCGTTTGAGTGCCGCGTTTCCGTGCGCTATTGTGCGGCACGCAATTGTACGGCTTTTAGTAAACATGCCCCTTGGAGAACCGGGGTAAACTATATACAAGAGATAATTACATAGAACAGAATAGAGTCTTAATAATATCAAGAACGGCATGGTGTGTTCATGAGTGGGTCACTTCCTCTGGTTCAATTGCTGGTAGGGTAGTATTGAAGGAAGAGGTGGTATTTGAGTGCCTTCCTGAACTGGAGTAGGTCAGTAATGGCCCTTATGTCGGAGGGTAGAGCGTTCCAGCATTTGGGTACATAGAAACTGAAGGCTCTGTTTGAGGTTGTCATGTTGCACTTTGTCAACGCCTTCGAGGTTGTCAGTAGGTTTACGGCTGATGTTCTTCTGGATCTGTTGGGGGGTACAGTGTGAATCAGATCTGTGAGTGAGGAGGATGAGATACCCTTGATTGCCTTGAATGATAGGACTAGGGTTTTAAAGATGATCCTCCCATGGATGGGGAGCCAGTGAAGCTGTTTAAGAATGGGAGTTACGTGGTCGCTTCTGGAGGCTCCGTAGAGGACTCTTGCTGCGGCATTCATGGCCATCTGTAATGGGCTAAGAGTGGATTGAGGGAGACCTTGTAATATGGCATTTGCAAAGTCGAAGTGTGGCAGGATTAGTGCTTGGTATATGGTTCGGAAGTCATCAGGGTCCAACATGGAGCGCATATGCCTAAGCGAGCGTATTTTGAAGTATACAGCTTTGACTATGTTATTTATGTGATGTTTCATATCCAGACGTTGGTCCAATGTAACTCCAAGGTATCTTATTGTTTCTTTAGCTTGTAGGTCAGCTTCCTTGACACTGACGTGGGCTGGAGGGGTGAAGTTGGGGTCTTTGGAGATGAAGAGCACCTCTGTTTTTTTATGTTGAATGCGAAGGTTTTGTGATTGGAGCCACTCTGAGACCGAATTGAGGCAGTCTACCAACGGTGCCAGGTCTAATTGAGTTGTGGAGAAAGGCATATATAAGAGAATGTCATCTGCGTATATCAAGCAGTTGACTTTGAAAGATCTTATGATGTCGCAGATGGGCTGCATGTATATGTTAAATAGTAGGGAAGACAATGAGGAACCTTGAGGCACACCTTGCTTTTGATGGAAGCGTTTTGACTCTTCTGTACCGGACTTCACATATTGCCATCTACCATCCAGATAAGAGTTGCACCATTCTAATGCACTGTTGCAGATACCTTTCTCTTTCAGTCGTCCGAGGAGAATTTCGTGGCTTACTGAGTCGAACGCCGCAGCGATGTCTAAGAAGACGAGTACAAATCCTTGTCGGATGTTGTTAATGCCTGTGATAATGTCGTTGAATAGGTTCGTGAGAAGGGTCTCGACCCCATGATATTCTCTGAACCCATGTTGGCAGTGATCTAGGGGCGCTGTGGTGTCTATATGATCTTGGATTTGCCGTTGTGCCTCCTTCTCAATTATCTTGGCTAAGAGGGGAATGCTAGCTATAGGCCTATAAGATTCGACCTTTTGCGGGTCTAGCTTGGGGTTTTTCAAAAGTGGCCTGATGGAAGTCTGCTTGAGTGCTGCAGGGAAGTACCCTGTTGTGAATGAGAGGTTCATTAGATTTGCAATGAAGGGGCTGAACGCACAACGTAGCTCCTTAATCCAAAAAGCTGGGCATGGGTCCGTTTGTGCAGTGGAGGTATTGAGAGATGCTATGGTGTCCTCGATGCATTTAGTGGATGGTGTAGAGAAGTTATTTAGTGGGGTTGCAATCGTTGGTTCTTGGAACGGGACTGTTGACACCTTGTTAGTTTGCACTATCTTGGATTGCATGTAGTCAGCGAATTTCTGTGGATGAATCTCACTGTGTTGTTCGGGAGAAGGTTCCTTTGAGAGGGATTTGACCAGGTTGAAGAGGTCACGTGGTTTATTCAGTGATCTCTTTAGGGTGTCTGTGTGATATTGTTTCATTGTGGTTGTGATTGCTTCACGGTGTGTGGAGAGGTGAGTACGGTAGGCGGTCAGATCTTCAGTGGAAAGTGATCTGCGCCAGCGGCGTTCCAGTCTGCGGAGTTGAGTCAGAGAGGCTCGCAATTCAGGAGAGAACCATGGGGCGGTGCTTCTTTTTCTCCTCTTTGTGTTATTGGAAATTGGAGGTTGTGATATGGCATGCAGATTGGAGTTCCAGGAGGTGATTAGTTCGTCGAGGTCTGGTGTGGTTTTGTTGAGGAGTGATTGGGTCTCAGCCAAGATGTGTTCTCTGTTAAATGGTCTAAATCTTCTTGTGGGCGTCCGTGATGTGCTGTGCATGTTTTGGCTTCTGTGCAGCTTCTCATTGATGATGGGGATCTGGAAAATGATCAGTTTGTGGTCTGACCAGGGTACATCAACGATTGATATTGGTAGGTTGTGGTTTTGTTGAATGACTGTCTGAGGAGCAAATACCAAATCCAGAATGTTTCCCTTTATATGAGTGGGTTTATTGATAATTTGCTTGAGTCCCAGGTCTTCCATAGCACCAAGGAATGCAATTGCGTGGTTTTGGGATAACGATGGGAGATTGAAGTCACCCATTATCCAATTTGGTTTATTGGGATTGAGGGTGCTGGCAGTAAGGTCAATAATGGTTGGGAGGTCATCTGGAGACGTGGACGGTGTCCTGTATAAGAGGTTGAGGGAGATTTGCTGGTTTGTAATGGAGAGTATGTCTAGATTGCTTGAGCTAGAGGAATCTGTTATGTGGAAGTTAAGGTCCGATTTGGAGACTATGAGCACCCCTCCTCCTTTTTTGTTTTCTCTATGTCTTGTGTGTATGGCGAAATTGGGTGGTAGAAGTTGGTTGATGAGAACATTATCTTCAGCTGATAGCCAGGTTTCTGTGATCATGAGTATCTCTAGGTCATAGCGGGAAATTGTTTCAAGAACCACAGGCCACTTTTTGCGAATAGAACGCGCATTTATGATGGCACATCTTAGGGGTCGGTAGTTCGGAGGTTCTTCCTGGGTGGGTGTATTGGGCAGCTGGAGTGCTATGTGTATCAAATGGGAGCGGCGTGTGTAGGTGTCATTTCCTGGGTGGGAGTATGGAGGTCCAGACCACCTTTTTCCATGGCTATTTAAGATGGGGATATTTCCATGAGATATGTAAAGGGCTTGGGAGGTTCCAAGCCAGTGAGTCAGTAGGAAAAAGCTGATAAGGGCGAAGAGCTGGAGGGCCATTTTGCGAGTTCCTGTTGTGTGCGAAGTACTGTAGATATACTGCAGTATAGTGCAATAGCAGGACAGAGAGTACGGTAGTGAGACACAAAACAGTATGGCAATGGACAACGGTATATGATGCTACTGACAACAGTATAAGAAGCTATTGACCGTGTTATATAGTCTACTGACAACAG
>JAWIIG010000190.1:40000-43079 GCA_033557465.1 Ichthyophis bannanicus
TGTATATATATATATTTATATCTATCTATATATATATATCATATATTTAAATATATCTATTTTATATATATATATATCTATATATATTTCTCTATTTATATATATATAATTTTATATATATATTATATAATATATATATATATATTTATAATGTTGTTGTTAAAGTGCTCGCGAGTTCGGAGTCGACTCATGGCGATCCTCTGGATTAGCTATCCTAAATTGTGTTCGGTATTCAGTCAGGCGGCTCATTGTTGACAGGCTAGAGGTACCCGTAGCTGCGTTATATGTTCAAGCGATCCCTCTCATTGATGGCCTTCCTCTTTTGCGTTGACCTTCTATCTTGCCAAGCATGATGTTTCTTTCCTGTCTAAATGATCTCTTACTATTCTTCGCATGAGTGTGTTGCCGAGAGGATGAAAGGTCGAAGTCCTACGGTGTATCTGAAGTTGGAAACGCAGGGCGCCAGTAGTGCCGAAGGATGTGGGGGCCGGCGCAGAAGCTTGGCACGCGACGCAGTGGACTGTGAGAGGCCCAGCAGTACGAGGGTCCTTGCCGCATGCACCTCTAGTGTACCGACTGGTTTGTTCTTCAGCCGGTGCAGATCCATGGTAGATACCACAGTAATTCGCAGCCCTAAGCCACCCATAAATTCAAAGGATCAATTTTCTTCCCGTATCTTCTTCTTTTTCACTGTCCAGCTTTCACATCGCAGTAGAGTGATGTTATTGAAAATGAACCATGGCTTGAACAAGGTTCGAATCTTTGTATGGGCAGAAGAGACATCTCTGCTCTTGAGATTCTTATCTATGGTCTTTCATAGCCATTCTGCCAAGAGCAATGCGTCGTATGATTTCTTGACTGCTTGTTGTTGCTTCTCTTATTGAGATAGTGGATCCAACAGTAGTGTTCAAGTTGTTCACAATTTCAATTTCTTCTCCTTCAACGATGATGTGACCGGGATGATTTTGCCAGTTGTTCATGATCTTTGTCTTCTTTACTATTAAGGGGCAGGCCATTTTGAGACTATGTTCTTTGATTGTGAGAAGCAACGGGTTCAGATCATCTGCACTTTCAGCAGTAAGGTGGGATCATCAGACCTAGCGAAGGTTTGTGATGAGGTCTTCCACCATCTTCAAACCTATGTTGTCTTCATACAGTCCTGCTCTCTGTATGGATTTGTTCGTGCCATATAATTAAACAGCGGCAGGGAGGAAGAGCGTATGCAGCCCTTGTCTCTAAAACCTTGGATTATTTTAAACCATTCTGTTTCTCCTTGTTCCGTTCGAACTGTGGCTGTCTTGATCAATGTACAGATTGCGCAAAGAGAAAACTGAATCAGGTGTTTGGTATACCCATTCTTATTAATGTGGTCCAGAGTTTCTATCATGGTTTACACAGTCAAGCAAGCCTTGCTATAGTCAATAAAGACACAAATAGATATCCATTTTGGTATTCTTTAGTCTTTTCAGAGGATCCAGCTCATCATCCGCAAATTGATGTCCTCTCGTTCTCTCGCCCTTTCCTGAACCCTGCTTGCACTTCAGGTAGTTCTTGTTCTAGGTATGGCTTGTAGGTCTCTTTGGAATAATCTTCAGTGAGGAATCTTGCTGGGGACATGTGGGATCAGAGCGATTGTGCGATTAATTTCCCACAGTTCAGTTGGATCACCTTTCTTTAGTATTGGTATAAACACAGATCGTTTTCCAGTCAGTTGGCCATGAATAGTGGGTTGTTCTTCCAATATGTTCTTGTGCAGAGCCGTGTAAGTACGGTTAACAGCGGATTCAGATTGCTGCAATACTTCTATGGGAATGCTATCAATGCCTGGTGCTTTGTTCTGTGGATTAAGGCTTTCAATGAACATGCTTTCAACTTCCCTTCTTTCATCACCAATGGTTTCCTGATTATTAATGGTATAGGTTTGAAACGTCTGCTTGAGTCCACTTGATCGTTATAATATAAAAACTCTGTATACTCCTTCCACACTTTTCTTGATCATTCTCAGCATCATTCAACATAGAAACCTGGAGCATCTTGTAACATTCACAATTCGAGGCCTGGCCAACTTTTTCTTTTAACTCTCGCAGCTTTAGGAAAGCCGATCTTGTTCTTCCTCTAAATAGTTTTCTGCTTTCTATTTGCCTTGCAAGTGTCATTTGTAGTACTTTCCTTGGTCCATTGTAAGTCTTGCTGCACGGTTGGAAATCTCTGTTGAGTTCTTACGATTGTCCTTTCTTTTCCCTTTGGCTTTAGACTCTCTGCGTTCTGGAGTGGCAATTTTCAGAGTGGTCTTCCGTCATTCCAGTTTTGGCCGTTTTTGCTTTTTCACCTTTTTGCTAGAGAGGCTTTACTCGCTTTCTTTTTAGCACAGACCATTCTTGATGTCATTCCATAACTCTTCCGGAGCATCTGTCATTTGTATCTAAAGCAGGCAAATACGATATTTGTCAGGCAGTCTTTAAATTCCAGTGGTATATTCTCAAGGGTCATATTTTGCCTGCATTCATGAGTGGTTTGCTCTTTTTCACTTATAGCCTTGAGTTTTGCATACTAGTAGTTGATGATCCTGTACCACAGTTTTTTTTTTTCCAAGCTCCAGGTTTTGTCTTGGTTGATGTTACAGAGCGTTTCCAATCGTGGACTTCCACAGATGTAGTCAATTTGATTTTTTATACAATCCAATTGGGTGTCGAAGTCGCAGTGTGTAACAGTAGCCGCTTGTGTTGCGGAAGAAGGTGCTTGAGAGGAATAGATCAATTGGGTTGCAGAATTCTATCAATCTTTTTCCCGCTCCATTTCTGTTGCCACGGCCATATTTTCAATTACTTTTGCCATTGTCTTCTTTGTTGTTGTGCACACTTTGTGCGTGCTCCAAGTCACCCATGACTATAAAGATATCCCTGTTTGCATGTTCTGTCAATTGCAGCTTGTACTGTGTTCATAGAACGTCTTCAATTTCATTCTCTTCTGCAGCTGTTGTTGGGGCATATACTTGAATTATAGTTGTGTTTTGATAGGCAATCCCTCGTAGACGAATAGAGATTAAGCGGATTCGCCTGATCTGCATTGTAATTTCATT
>JAWIIG010000191.1:0-42726 GCA_033557465.1 Ichthyophis bannanicus
CTGACTTTGAGTTAGAACGTTCAAACTAGTCTCAAAAGATGCCTTACCATTTAACATACTGGCTGTGTGAATTAGAAACCCCTAGTGTAGTTCTAAGTGTATGAAATCTCAAGCATATGCAGAAAAGCCAAAAATCTGACTTTGAGTTAGAACGTTCAAACTAGTCTCAAAAGATGCCTTACCATTTAACATACTGGCTGTGTGAATTAGAAACCCCTAGTGTAGTTCTAAGTGTATGAAATCTCAAAGCATATGCAGAAAAGCCAAAAATCTGACTTTGAGTTAGAACGTTCAAACTAGTCTCAAAAGATGCCTTACCATTTAACATACTGGCTGTGTGAATTAGAAACCCCTAGTGTAGTTCTAAGTGTATGAAATCTCAAAGCATATGCAGAAAAGCCAAAATCTGACTTTGAGTTAGAACGTTCAAACTAGTCTCAAAAGATGCCTTACCATTTAACATACTGGCTGTGTGAATTAGAAACCCCTAGTGTAGTTCTAAGTGTATGAAATCTCAAAGCATATGCAGAAAAGCAAAAATTCTGACTTTGAGTTAGAACGTTCAAACTAGTCTCAAAAGATGCCTTACCATTTAACATACTGGCTGTGTGAATTAGAAACCCCTAGTGTAGTTCTAAGTGTATGAAATCTCAAGCATATGCAGAAAAGCCAAAATCTGACTTTGAGTTAGAACGTTCAAACTAGTCTCAAAAGATGCCTTACCATTTAACATACTGGCTGTGTGAATTAGAAACCCCTAGTGTAGTTCTAAGTGTATGAAATCTCAAGCATATGCAGAAAAGCCAAAAATCTGACTTTGAGTTAGAACGTTCAAACTAGTCTCAAAAGATGCCTTACCATTTAACATACTGGCTGTGTGAATTAGAAACCCCTAGTGTAGTTCTAAGTGTATGAAATCTCAAGCATATGCAGAAAAGCCAAAAATCTGACTTTGAGTTAGAACGTTCAAACTAGTCTCAAAAGATGCCTTACCATTTAACATACTGGCTGTGTGAATTAGAAACCCCTAGTGTAGTTCTAAGTGTATGAAATCTCACGCATATGCAGAAAAGCCAAAAATCTGACTTTGAGTTAGAACGTTCAAACTAGTCTCAAAAGATGCCTTACCATTTAACATACTGGCTGTGTGAATTAGAAACCCCTAGTGTAGTTCTAAGTGTATGAAATCTCAAAGCATATGCAGAAAAGCCAAAAATCTGACTTTGAGTTAGAACGTTCAAACTAGTCTCAAAAGATGCCTTACCATTTAACATACTGGCTGTGTGAATTAGAAACCCCTAGTGTAGTTCTAAGTGTATGAAATCTCAAAGCATATGCAGAAAAGCCAAAATCTGACTTTGAGTTAGAACGTTCAAACTAGTCTCAAAAGATGCCTTACCATTACACATACTGGCTGTGTGAATTAGAAACCCCTAGTGTAGTTCTAAGTGTATGAAATCTCAAGCATATGCAGAAAAGCCAAAAATCTGACTTTGAGTTAGAACGTTCAAACTAGTCTCAAAAGATGCCTTACCATTTAACATACTGGCTGTGTGAATTAGAAACCCCTAGTGTAGTTCTAAGTGTATGAAATCTCAAAGCATATGCAGAAAAGCCAAAATCTGACTTTGAGTTAGAACGTTCAAACTAGTCTCAAAAGATGCCTTACCATTTAACATACTGGCTGTGTGAATTAGAAACCCCTAGTGTAGTTCTAAGTGTATGAAATCTCAAAGCATATGCAGAAAAGCCAAAAATCTGACTTTGAGTTAGAACGTTCAAACTAGTCTCAAAAGATGCCTTACCATTTAACATACTGGCTGTGTGAATTAGAAACCCCTAGTGTAGTTCTAAGTGTATGAAATCTCAAGCATATGCAGAAAAGCCAAAAATCTGACTTTGAGTTAGAACGTTCAAACTAGTCTCAAAAGATGCCTTACCATTTAACATACTGGCTGTGTGAATTAGAAACCCCTAGTGTAGTTCTAAGTGTATGAAATCTCAGGCATATGCAGAAAAGCAAAAATCTGACTTGAGTTAGAACGTTCAAACTAGTCTCAAAAGATGCCTTACCATTTAACATACTGGCTGTGTGAATTAGAAACCCCTAGTGTAGTTCTAAGTGTATGAAATCTCAAAGCATATGCAGAAAAGCCAAAAATCTGACTTTGAGTTAGAACGTTCAAACTAGTCTCAAAAGATGCCTTACCATTAACATACTGGCTGTGTGAATTAGAAACCCCTAGTGTAGTTCTAAGTGTATGAAATCTCAAAGCATATGCAGAAAAGCCAAAAATCTGACTTTGAGTTAGAACGTTCAAACTAGTCTCAAAAGATGCCTTACCATTTAACATACTGGCTGTGTGAATTAGAAACCCCTAGTGTAGTTCTAAGTGTATGAAATCTCAAAGCATATGCAGAAAAGCCAAAATCTGACTTTGAGTTAGAACGTTCAAACTAGTCTCAAAAGATGCCTTACCATTTAACATACTGGTTGTGGGAAATAGAAACCCCTAGTGTAGTTCTAACTGTATGAAATCTCAAAGCATATGCAGAAAAGCAAAATATCTGACTTTGAGTTAGAACGTTCAAACTAGTCTCACAAGATGCCTTACCATTCAACATACTGGCTGTGTGAAATAGAAACCCCTAGTGTAGTTCTAAGTGTATGAAATCTCAAAGCATATGCAGAAAAGCCAAAAATCTGACTTTGAGTTAGAACGTTCAAACTAGTCTCAAAAGATGCCTTACCATTTAACATACTGGCTGTGTGAATTAGAAACCCCTAGTGTAGTTCTAAGTGTATGAAATCTCAAAGCATATGCAGAAAAGCCAAAAATCTGACTTTGAGTTAGAACGTTCAAACTAGTCTCAAAAGATGCCTTACCATTTAACATACTGGCTGTGTGAATTAGAAACCCCTAGTGTAGTTCTAAGTGTATGAAATCTCAAAGCATATGCAGAAAAGCCAAAAATCTGACTTTGAGTTAGAACGTTCAAACTAGTCTCAAAAGATGCCTTACCATTTAACATACTGGCTGTGTGAATTAGAAACCCCTAGTGTAGTTCTAAGTGTATGAAATCTCAAGCATATGCAGAAAAGCCAAAAATCTGACTTTGAGTTAGAACGTTCAAACTAGTCTCAAAAGATGCCTTACCATTTAACATACTGGCTGTGTGAATTAGAAACCCCTAGTGTAGTTCTAAGTGTATGAAATCTCAAGCATATGCAGAAAAGCCAAAATCTGACTTTGAGTTAGAACGTTCAAACTAGTCTCAAAAGATGCCTTACCATTTAACATACTGGCTGTGTGAATTAGAAACCCCTAGTGTAGTTCTAAGTGTATGAAATCTCAAAGCATATGCAGAAAAGCCAAAATTCTGACTTTGAGTTAGAACGTTCAAACTAGTCACAAAAGATGCCTTACCATTACACATACTGGCTGTGTGAATTAGAAACCCCTAGTGTAGTTCTAAGTGTATGAAATCTCAAGCATATGCAGAAAAGCCAAAATTCTGACTTTGAGTTAGAACGTTCAAACTAGTCTCAAAAGATGCCTTACCATTAAACATACTGGCTGTGTGAATTAGAAACCCCTAGTGTAGTTCTAAGTGTATGAAATCTCAAAGCATATGCAGAAAAGCCAAAAATCTGACTTTGAGTTAGAACGTTCAAACTAGTCTCAAAAGATGCCTTACCATTTAACATACTGGCTGTGTGAATTAGAAACCCCTAGTGTAGTTCTAAGTGTATGAAATCTCAAAGCATATGCAGAAAAGCCAAAAATCTGACTTTGAGTTAGAACGTTCAAACTAGTCTCAAAAGATGCCTTACCATTTAACATACTGGCTGTGTGAATTAGAAACCCCTAGTGTAGTTCTAAGTGTATGAAATCTCAAGCATATGCAGAAAAGCCAAAATCTGACTTTGAGTTAGAACGTTCAAACTAGTCTCAAAAGATGCCTTACCATTTAACATACTGGCTGTGTGAATTAGAAACCCCTAGTGTAGTTCTAAGTGTATGAAATCTCAAGCATATGCAGAAAAGCCAAAAATCTGACTTTGAGTTAGAACGTTCAAACTAGTCTCAAAAGATGCCTTACCATTTAACATACTGGCTGTGTGAATTAGAAACCCCTAGTGTAGTTCTAAGTGTATGAAATCTCAAAGCATATGCAGAAAAGCCAAAAATCTGACTTTGAGTTAGAACGTTCAAACTAGTCTCAAAAGATGCCTTACCATTTAACATACTGGCTGTGTGAATTAGAAACCCCTAGTGTAGTTCTAAGTGTATGAAATCTCACGCATATGCAGAAAAGCCAAAAATCTGACTTTGAGTTAGAACGTTCAAACTAGTCTCAAAAGATGCCTTACCATTTACATACTGGCTGTGTGAATTAGAAACCCCTAGTGTAGTTCTAAGTGTATGAAATCTCAAAGCATATGCAGAAAAGCCAAAAATCTGACTTTGAGTTAGAACGTTCAAACTAGTCTCAAAAGATGCCTTACCATTTAACATACTGGCTGTGTGAATTAGAAACCCCTAGTGTAGTTCTAAGTGTATGAAATCTCACGCATATGCAGAAAAGCCAAAATTCTGACTTTGAGTTAGAACGTTCAAACTAGTCTCACAAGATGCCTTACCATTTAACATACTGGTTGTGTGAAATAGAAACCCCTAGTGTAGTTCTAAGTGTATGAAATCTCAGGCATATGCAGAAAAGCAAAAATCTGACTTGAGTTAGAACGTTCAAACTAGTCTCACAAGATGCCTTACCATTTAACATACTGGCTGTGTGAATTAGAAACCCCTAGTGTAGTTCTAAGTGTATGAAATCTCAAAGCATATGCAGAAAAGCATAAAATCTGACTTTGAGTTAGAACGTTCAAACTAGTCTCAAAAGATGCCTTACCATTACACATACTGGCTGTGTGAATTAGAAACCCCTAGTGTAGTTCTAAGTGTATGAAATCTCAAGCATATGCAGAAAAGCCAAAAATCTGACTTTGAGTTAGAACGTTCAAACTAGTCTCAAAAGATGCCTTACCATTTAACATACTGGCTGTGTGAATTAGAAACCCCTAGTGTAGTTCTAAGTGTATGAAATCTCAACGCATATGCAGAAAAGCCAAAAATCTGACTTTGAGTTAGAACGTTCAAACTAGTCTCAAAAGATGCCTTACCATTTAACATACTGGCTGTGTGAATTAGAAACCCCTAGTGTAGTTCTAAGTGTATGAAATCTCACGCATATGCAGAAAAGCCAAAAATCTGACTTTGAGTTAGAACGTTCAAACTAGTCTCAAAAGATGCCTTACCATTAAACATACTGGCTGTGTGAATTAGAAACCCCTAGTGTAGTTCTAAGTGTATGAAATCTCAAAGCATATGCAGAAAAGCCAAAAATCTGACTTTGAGTTAGAACGTTCAAACTAGTCTCAAAAGATGCCTTACCATTTAACATACTGGCTGTGTGAATTAGAAACCCCTAGTGTAGTTCTAAGTGTATGAAATCTCAAGCATATGCAGAAAAGCCAAAAATCTGACTTTGAGTTAGAACGTTCAAACTAGTCTCAAAAGATGCCTTACCATTTAACATACTGGCTGTGTGAATTAGAAACCCCTAGTGTAGTTCTAAGTGTATGAAATCTCAAAGCATATGCAGAAAAGCCAAAAATCTGACTTTGAGTTAGAACGTTCAAACTAGTCTCAAAAGATGCCTTACCATTTAACATACTGGCTGTGTGAATTAGAAACCCCTAGTGTAGTTCTAAGTGTATGAAATCTCACGCATATGCAGAAAAGCCAAAAATCTGACTTTGAGTTAGAACGTTCAAACTAGTCTCAAAAGATGCCTTACCATTTAACATACTGGCTGTGTGAATTAGAAACCCCTAGTGTAGTTCTAAGTGTATGAAATCTCAAAGCATATGCAGAAAAGCCAAAAATCTGACTTTGAGTTAGAACGTTCAAACTAGTCTCAAAAGATGCCTTACCATTTAACATACTGGCTGTGTGAATTAGAAACCCCTAGTGTAGTTCTAAGTGTATGAAATCTCAAGCATATGCAGAAAAGCCAAAAATCTGACTTTGAGTTAGAACGTTCAAACTAGTCTCAAAAGATGCCTTACCATTTAACATACTGGCTGTGTGAATTAGAAACCCCTAGTGTAGTTCTAAGTGTATGAAATCTCACGCATATGCAGAAAAGCCAAAAATCTGACTTTGAGTTAGAACGTTCAAACTAGTCTCAAAAGATGCCTTACCATTTAACATACTGGCTGTGTGAATTAGAAACCCCTAGTGTAGTTCTAAGTGTATGAAATCTCAAAGCATATGCAGAAAAGCCAAAAATCTGACTTTGAGTTAGAACGTTCAAACTAGTCTCAAAAGATGCCTTACCATTAACATACTGGCTGTGTGAATTAGAAACCCCTAGTGTAGTTCTAAGTGTATGAAATCTCAAAGCATATGCAGAAAAGCCAAAATCTGACTTTGAGTTAGAACGTTCAAACTCTTCTCAAAACTTGCCTTACAATTAACATACTGGCTGTGTGAATTAGAAACCCCTAGTGTAGTTCTAAGTGTATGAAATCTCAAGCATATGCAGAAAAGCCAAAATCTGACTTTGAGTTAGAACGTTCAAACTAGTCTCAAAAGATGCCTTACCATTTAACATACTGGCTGTGTGAATTAGAAACCCCTAGTGTAGTTCTAAGTGTATGAAATCTCACGCATATGCAGAAAAGCCAAAAATCTGACTTTGAGTTAGAACGTTCAAACTAGTCTCAAAAGATGCCTTACCATTTAACATACTGGCTGTGTGAATTAGAAACCCCTAGTGTAGTTCTAAGTGTATGAAATCTCAAAGCATATGCAGAAAAGCCAAAAATCTGACTTTGAGTTAGAACGTTCAAACTAGTCTCAAAAGATGCCTTACCATTTAACATACTGGCTGTGTGAATTAGAAACCCCTAGTGTAGTTCTAAGTGTATGAAATCTCAAGCATATGCAGAAAAGCCAAAAATCTGACTTTGAGTTAGAACGTTCAAACTAGTCTCAAAAGATGCCTTACCATTTAACATACTGGCTGTGTGAATTAGAAACCCCTAGTGTAGTTCTAAGTGTATGAAATCTCACGCATATGCAGAAAAGCCAAAAATCTGACTTTGAGTTAGAACGTTCAAACTAGTCTCAAAAGATGCCTTACCATTAAACATACTGGTTGTGTGAAATAGAAACCCCTAGTGTAGTTCTAACTGTATGAAATCTCAAAGCATATGCAGAAAAGCAAAAAATCTGACTTTGAGTTAGAACGTTCAAACTAGTCACAAAAGATGCCTTACCATTTAACATACTGGCTGTGTGAATTAGAAACCCCTAGTGTAGTTCTAAGTGTATGAAATCTCAAAGCATATGCAGAAAAGCCAAAATCTGACTTTGAGTTAGAACGTTCAAACTAGTCTCAAAAGATGCCTTACCATTTAACATACTGGCTGTGTGAATTAGAAACCCCTAGTGTAGTTCTAAGTGTATGAAATCTCAAGCATATGCAGAAAAGCCAAAAATCTGACTTTGAGTTAGAACGTTCAAACTAGTCTCAAAAGATGCCTTACCATTTAACATACTGGCTGTGTGAATTAGAAACCCCTAGTGTAGTTCTAAGTGTATGAAATCTCACGCATATGCAGAAAAGCAAAGATCTGACTTTGAGATAGAAAGTTCAAACTAGTCAGAAAAGATGCCTTACCATTAAACATGCTGGCTGTGTGAATTAGAAACCCCTAGTGTAGTTCTAAGTGTATGAAATCTCAAAGCATATGCAGAAAAGCGAAAAATCTGACTTTGAATTAGAACGTTCAAACTAGTCTCACAAGATGCCTTACCTTTTAACATACTGGCTGTGTGAATTAGAAACCCCTAGTGTAGTTCTAAGTGTATGAAATCTCAAAGCATATGCAGAAAAGCCAAAAATCTGACTTTGAGTTAGAACGTTCAAACTAGTCTCATAAGATGCCTTACCATTTAACATACTGGCTGTGTGAATTAGAAACCCCTAGTGTAGTTCTAAGTGTATGAAATCTCAAAGCATATGCAGAAAAGCCAAATATCTGACTTTGAGTTAGAACGTTCAAACTAGTCTCAAAAGATGCCTTACCATTTAACATACTGGCTGTGTGAATTAGAAACCCCTAGTGTAGTTCTAAGTGTATGAAATCTCACGCATATGCAGAAAAGCCAAAAATCTGACTTTGAGTTAGAACGTTCAAACTAGTCACAAAAGATGCCTTACCATTAAACATACTGGCTGTGTGAATTAGAAACCCCTAGTGTAGTTCTAAGTGTATGAAATCTCAAAGCATATGCAGAAAAGCCAAAAATCTGACTTTGAGTTAGAACGTTCAAACTAGTCTCAAAAGATGCCTTACCATTTAACATACTGGCTGTGTGAATTAGAAACCCCTAGTGTAGTTCTAAGTGTATGAAATCTCAAGCATATGCAGAAAAGCCAAAAATCTGACTTTGAGTTAGAACGTTCAAACTAGTCTCAAAAGATGCCTTACCATTTAACATACTGGCTGTGTGAATTAGAAACCCCTAGTGTAGTTCTAAGTGTATGAAATTTCAAAGCATATGCAGAAAAGCCAAAAATCTGACTTTGAGTTAGAACGTTCAAACTAGTCTCAAAAGATGCCTTACAATTTATCATACTGGCTGGTTGAATTAGAAACCCCTAGTGTAGTTCTAAGTGGATGAAATCTCACGCATATGCAGAAAAGCAAAAATCTGACTTGAGTTAGAACGTTCAAACTAGTCTCACAAGATGCCTTACCATTTAACATACTGGCTGTGTGAATTAGAAACCCCTAGTGTAGTTCTAACTGTATGAAATCTCAAAGCATATGCAGAAAAGCAAAAAATCTGACTTTGAGTTAGAACGTTCAAACTAGTCACAAAAGATGCCTTACCATTAAACATACTGGTTGTGTGAATTAGAAACCCCTAGTGTAGTTCTAAGTGTATGAAATCTCAAAGCATATGCAGAAAAGCCAAAAATCTGACTTTGAGTTAGAACGTTCAAACTAGTCTCAAAAGATGCCTTACCATTTAACATACTGGCTGTGTGAATTAGAAACCCCTAGTGTAGTTCTAAGTGTATGAAATCTCACGCATATGCAGAAAAGCCAAAAATCTGACTTTGAGTTAGAACGTTCAAACTAGTCTCAAAAGATGCCTTACCATTTAACATACTGGCTGTGTGAATTAGAAACCCCTAGTGTAGTTCTAAGTGTATGAAATCTCAAGCATATGCAGAAAAGCCAAAAATCTGACTTTGAGTTAGAACGTTCAAACTAGTCTCAAAAGATGCCTTACCATTAAACATACTGGTTGTGTGAAATAGAAACCCCTAGTGTAGTTCTAAGTGTATGAAATCTCAAAGCATATGCAGAAAAGCAAAACTTCTGACTTTGAGTTAGAACGTTCAAATTAGTCTCATAAGATGCCTTACCATTTAACATACTGGCTGTGTGAATTAGAAACCCCTAGTGTAGTTCTAAGTGTATGAAATCTCAAAGCATATGCAGAAAAGCCAAAAATCTGACTTTGAGTTAGAACGTTCAAACTAGTCTCATAAGATGCCTTACCATTTAACATACTGGCTGTGTGAATTAGAAACCCCTAGTGTAGTTCTAAGTGTATGAAATCTCACGCATATGCAGAAAAGCCAAAAATCTGACTTTGAGTTAGAACGTTCAAACTAGTCTCAAAAGATGCCTTACCATTTAACATACTGGCTGTGTGAATTAGAAACCCCTAGTGTAGTTCTAAGTGTATGAAATCTCAAGCATATGCAGAAAAGCCAAAAATCTGACTTTGAGTTAGAACGTTCAAACTAGTCTCAAAAGATGCCTTACCATTTAACATACTGGCTGTGTGAATTAGAAACCCCTAGTGTAGTTCTAAGTGTATGAAATCTCAAGCATATGCAGAAAAGCCAAAAATCTGACTTTGAGTTAGAACGTTCAAACTAGTCACAAAAGATGCCTTACCATTAAACATACTGGTTGTGTGAAATAGAAACCCCTAGTGTAGTTCTAAGTGTATGAAATCTCAAAGCATATGCAGAAAAGCAAAAAATCTGACTTTGAGTTAGAACGTTCAAACTAGTCTCATAAGATGCCTTACCATTTAACATACTGGCTGTGTGAATTAGAAACCCCTAGTGTAGTTCTAACTGTATGAAATCTCAAAGCATATGCAGAAAAGCAAAAAATCTGACTTTGAGTTAGAACGTTCAAACTAGTCACAAAAGATGCCTTACCATTACACATACTGGCTGTGTGAATTAGAAACCCCTAGTGTAGTTCTAAGTGTATGAAATCTCAAGCATATGCAGAAAAGGCAAAAATCTGACTTTGAGTTAGAACGTTCAAACTAGTCACAAAAGATGCCTTACCATTACACATACTGGCTGTGTGAATTAGAAACCCCTAGTGTAGTTCTAAGTGTATGAAATCTCAAGCATATGCAGAAAAGCCAAAAATCTGACTTTGAGTTAGAACGTTCAAACTAGTCTCAAAAGATGCCTTACCATTTAACGTACTGGCTGTGTGAATTAGAAACCCCTAGTGTAGTTCTAAGTGTATGAAATCTCACGCATATGCAGAAAAGCCAAAAATCTGACTTTGAGTTAGAACGTTCAAACTAGTCACAAAAGATGCCTTACCATTAAACATACTGGTTGTGTGAAATAGAAACCCCTAGTGTAGTTCTAAGTGTATGAAATCTCAAAGCATATGCAGAAAAGCCAAAAATCTGACTTTGAGTTAGAACGTTCAAACTAGTCTCATAAGATGCCTTACCATTTAACATACTGGCTGTGTGAATTAGAAACCCCTAGTGTAGTTCTAAGTGTATGAAATCTCAAAGCATATGCAGAAAAGCCAAAAATCTGACTTTGAGTTAGAACGTTCAAACTAGTCTCAAAAGATGCCTTACCATTAACATACTGGCTGTGTGAATTAGAAACCCCTAGTGTAGTTCTAAGTGTATGAAATCTCAAAGCATATGCAGAAAAGCCAAAATCTGACTTTGAGTTAGAACGTTCAAACTAGTCTCAAAAGATGCCTTACCATTTAACATACTGGCTGTGTGAATTAGAAACCCCTAGTGTAGTTCTAAGTGTATGAAATCTCAAAGCATATGCAGAAAAGCCAAAAATCTGACTTTGAGTTAGAACGTTCAAACTAGTCTCAAAAGATGCCTTACCATTTAACATACTGGCTGTGTGAATTAGAAACCCCTAGTGTAGTTCTAAGTGTATGAAATCTCAAAGCATATGCAGAAAAGCCAAAAATCTGACTTTGAGTTAGAACGTTCAAACTAGTCTCAAAAGATGCCTTACCATTTAACATACTGGCTGTGTGAATTAGAAACCCCTAGTGTAGTTCTAAGTGTATGAAATCTCAAAGCATATGCAGAAAAGCCAAAAATCTGACTTTGAGTTAGAACGTTCAAACTAGTCTCAAAAGATGCCTTACCATTTAACATACTGGCTGTGTGAATTAGAAACCCCTAGTGTAGTTCTAAGTGTATGAAATCTCAAAGCATATGCAGAAAAGCCAAAAATCTGACTTTGAGTTAGAACGTTCAAACTAGTCTCAAAAGATGCCTTACCATTAAACATACTGGCTGTGTGAATTAGAAACCCCTAGTGTAGTTCTAAGTGTATGAAATCTCAAAGCATATGCAGAAAAGCCAAAAATCTGACTTTGAGTTAGAACGTTCAAACTAGTCTCAAAAGATGCCTTACCATTTAACATACTGGCTGTGTGAATTAGAAACCCCTAGTGTAGTTCTAAGTGTATGAAATCTCAAAGCATATGCAGAAAAGCCAAAAATCTGACTTTGAGTTAGAACGTTCAAACTAGTCTCAAAAGATGCCTTACCATTTAACATACTGGCTGTGTGAATTAGAAACCCCTAGTGTAGTTCTAAGTGTATGAAATCTCAAAGCATATGCAGAAAAGCCAAAAATCTGACTTTGAGTTAGAACGTTCAAACTAGTCTTAAAAGATGCCTTACCATTTAACATACTGGCTGTGTGAATTAGAAACCCCTAGTGTAGTTCTAAGTGTATGAAATCTCATAGCATATGCAGAAAAGCCAAATATCTGACTTTGCCTCGGACAGGTGCCGAGATGCGGTACAATGAGGCCCATGCCTCCAGCCGCTCTGTCATTGAGCGCATCTTTGGCGTTTTCAAAAGTCGCTTCAGGTGTCTGGATAGGACTGGCGGGGCCTTACAGTACGGGCCCTTGACTGTGGCAAAGATCATACTAGCCTGTTGCATCCTACACAACATTGCTCTCAGGCACAATGTTCCAGTCGATATTAATGAGGATCTTGGGGTGGATCCTTTGTGCCCTCCTGCACCTGGACATGTTGACACACGTGCTGTGATGGCGGCCAGGCAACGTCTGATCGGGGAGCTCTTCTCCTGTAAGTTCAACAACTGCTGGTGACCTTTATCTAGGTTGACCATGTGTGGACAGGTGTGTCATTTGTGCAGCAGTACCGTGTCGTTTGGCAACATGTCAGATGTGCTTTTGCCTCCCCAGGATGAGCTTGTGCCTTACGGGACCCCGGTACATTACTGTTCATACTGCCCGATGCTGTGCTACATGTGATGTTTCTGTGTGAATAGCTGCAACAGGCAGCTGACTCGGGTGAGTTGCAATACAGTGCGTTTTCCATTGCAGTCGCCATGGTGTGACCCATATATGTTGCTTACTCTCCACTGCTCACATGGTGCTGCACTGCTCTCGGGCCTACGTCCCCATCACCCTTAGGATAGGTTTGTCACACATGTGGCGGGGCATGTGACAGGCCTGCCTGTTTACTGTTACCGCTGATGCCGTTTGGTGCAACCACCATGACTCATCTGTTCTGTCAGGCACATGCTCCTCTTACGTTCCCTTGTCCCTGACCACGGCCCATCCACATGGCTCTCCATTGCCTTGTCCCCTTCTGGCCCTTTCTTGTCGCTCCCCTGATATATTGGATTTGGTTTGCACTGCATAATATTTACGGGTCGTGTATGGACCGGTTGATATGTACCTCCCATCCCACCTGTGGACTGTGATATAGTCCGTGTACCCCTGCTCGGAATGTGATTTGCATCCTGTTTAGTCTTTGGGGTGCCCTCACCTGGCACACAGCTGTGTTTTTGTATGGTGAAATGCTGTGGTCCTGTCTACATCCATTTGTGTATGCCTTCTGGTGTTACGGTAGTTATTATTTTCCAGCTACACTTTCCATCCTAGTGATCATGGCTCTTCACTCTCTCTGTCCCCATGTCGTTATGTCTTTCCTTCACTGGTACCTGTGGTCACGGTAACAGTCACCTATTTGCTTATAGCTCCTGGCCTCACTTATCACCGTCATCACTGTTGGGTATCTTCCTTTGGTAGGTCATTCTGCATCAGTGTGATGTGACATGTCCAGTATGTTGCTGTGCACTGTCACCCCGTATCCTGCACTGCTACCCTTGTCTGTATTTCATCTCTCTGCTTTTGGCGGGCGTGTGACTGTTCTGCATAGCAAGGCCACCCCTCTGGCCACCTCCGCCTACACACAATCATACATTCTCTCCACAGCTGCCACACACTTTTGCTCTATTATACTGGGTGGGCAACACACTTTGTTATGTTGCTTTAGGCAGCGACATGTTTGTCTGCACTTCAGTTAGAACATTCAAACTAGTCTCAAAAGATGCCTTACCATTAAACATACTGGCTGTATGAATTAGAAACCCCTAGTGTAGTTCTAAGTGTATGAAATCTCAAAACATATGCAGAAAAGCCAAAAATCTGACTTTGAGTTAGAACGTTCAAACTAGTCTCAAAAGATACCTTACCATTTAGCATACTGGCTGTGTGAATTAGAAACCCCTAGTGTAGTTCAAGTGTATGAAATCTCAAAGCATATGCAGAAAAGCCAAATATCTGACTTTCAGTTAGAACGTTCAAACTAGTCTCAAAAGATGCCTTACCATTAAATATACTGGCTGTGTGAATTAGAAACCCCTAGTGTAGTTCTAAGTGTATAAAATCTCAAAGCATATGCAGAAAAGACAATAATCTGACTTTGGGGTATGTTTACTAAACATTCCTAACGTGCGGGGCCGCGGTAGTGTGCGTGTGCTATATAAGGAGTGGGCGTTCCGGCCCGAAAAAGAAAAACCCGCGATTTACATATGCGCCAAGGTGCGCGGCGCCCATGTGAGCCCCGCACCTCAGCGCGTGGGAAAGCTGCGCAGGAGGCATAAGGGGCGCGATGATGTGGAAGCAGAAGAGCAGAGCCACAGCACAATGGTGAAGATGCTGACCAGTGGTGCAGGGATCAGGGGTTCAATCCCCCGCAGTGCCCAACGAAGACGGCTGGCTCAGGTGCTATTTTACAAGGCACAGAAATAGTGGGCAGCAGAAGGCGGCGCGCTAATATGTTACGAGGCATATCAATAGTGTGTGGCATAAGGCGGCGCACTGTTCTGGGAGCACAGAAGCAGAGCCACAGCACAATGGTGAAGATGCTGACCAGTGGTGCAGGGATCAGGGGTTCAATCCCCCGCAGTGCCCAACGAAGACGGCTGGCTCAGGCGCTATTTTACGAGGCACAGAAATAGTGGGCAACAGAAGGCGGCGCGCTAATATGTTACGAGGCATATCAATAGTGTGCGGCATAAGGCGGCACGCTGTTCTGGGAGCACAGAAGCAGAGCCACAGCACAATGGTGAAGACGCCGACCAGTGGTGCAGGGATCAGGGGTTCAATCCCCCGCAGTGCCCAACGAAGACGGCTGGCTCAGGCGCTATTTTACGAGGCACAGAAATAGTGGGCAACAGAAGGCGGCGCGCTAATATGTTACGAGGCATATCAATAGTGTGCGGCATAAGGCGGCGCGCTGTTCTGGGAGCACAGAAGCAGAGCCACAGCACAATGGTGAAGACACCAACCAGTGGTGCAGTGATCAGCGGTTCAATCCCTCGCAGTGCCCAACGAAGACGGCTAGCTCAGGCACTATTTTACGAGGCACAGAAATAGTGGGCAGCAGAAGGCGGCGCGCTAATATGTTACGAGGCATATCAATAGTGTGCGGCATAAGGCGGCGCGCTGTTCTAGGAGCACAGGAGCAGAGCCACAGCACAATGGTGAAGACACCGACGAGTGGTGCAGGGATCAGGGGTTCAATCCCCCGCAGTGCCCAACAAAGACAGCTGGCTCAGGCACTATTTTACGAGGCACAGAAATAGTGGGCAGCAGAAGGCGGCACGCTAATATGTTACAAGGGATCAGAGTTTCAAGTCCCCGTTGTGCGCAACGAAAAAGTCTGCATGAGGCATATGCATTGTCTGTCATGGGTAATATTGCCCTCGGAGCCTCTTTGATTTTGGCCGGCATAAAACAGTGTGCTGTACGTTTGGGGAGGTATGAGGCGTTGTGCTGATATGCAAGCACAGAAATAGAGCCACAGAACAATGTTTAAGACACTGACCAATGATGATTGGTGTAATCCCCTGCTGTGCCCATTAAATAAGGCTGGCTGAGCCATTACCTATTATCATGAATATTGCTCGAGGAGACATGTTACGGGTGTCCTGTAATTACTACTGCTAGCAAATGCACTCTCAATGCACTGTAATATAAGGTGATGCAGAAGGCGCCCCACAAGGTACCTTAGAGGGCACATTTGGAAGTCCATTGTCCACCATGGCACCCCACAATGTGGTTTATAGGGCCCATCATAGGTTGCTGTATGAGGCAGGGCAAGGTCCTAGCACTGTTTGTGCTGTCAGCACTATGCATTGTAACAAATGCAAATATCAAGTAGGTGTGCAGACATGCAAGAAGGAACAGCAGTGTAGCCCAATGTTTAGGACATGGACCGATGGTGCAGGGGTCATGGATATAAATGAGCAGTGAATAAGGCTGGCATAGGTACGTGTGTTGGCTGCATGCAAGTGTGCAGCAATCTGTGATGCCATCTAAAAAGATGAACACCCTAGTGCCATAAATTAATGTACCATGTAGGGTGCACCAGAATGCACATCGTAAACAAACACGGCAGTAAAGGCGAGTTATAATGTTCCCCAGCGGAGATATTGAAAGGTTGCCAACTCCCAGGGCACCATAGTTGGTACCCCATAAGCTGCCTGAATCAAAGGTGTGACATAATATGACCCAAGGATGTATAGGTGAACTCAAAGACGTTTGCCAAGAGCAGGAAGATCCACCAATGTGAAGTACAACACAGGTATGTGCCAAACCCACATGTAGCCCAAACACTGCACAGAGCTGAAAGGAAAGACATTGCTGAAGTTACAGAAGCATGTAGATCACAGCTGATGGAGCACACAACTCAGACCGAGGCCATGTGTCAGCTCCAGAAATGGACAAACATATATATGCATGTATGTCTGTGCTTGTATTTATTTCCATGTCTTATATACTGCAGTATTTGGTATCAGTGCGGGTTACAGAGAACACAATAAAGACCAGTACAACAGGCTGTTTGGTGTTACATATAACAGGAGCATAAACAGGGATGATGATGTGTGGAAATATATGGCAAGGTCAGCGCCAAGTCCTCAAAACCACACCCCGATGTGTGTTTGTGACAGGACCATGATGGCTGCATGTCAGCCCCCTGTTTGACAGTGAGAATGTGAAACCATGGATAGCCTACATGTGCGCCTCAAACAAATAATGCTCATCTAGGTCTCTGTGTGTATGTGGACATTACAGCCCTCGCCAGGGTGCGCAAGGTAGTTGTTGATGTGTACTGTGTTCCCTTGCCCCACACACATCCACAGCATGTAAGATATGCCATACGCCATACTGTGTCAGACAGAGGTCCATCAGGCCCAGTGTCCTGCCTCCAACAGTGGTCAATCTAGGTCATATATACCTAGTAGTATCCACAAAATACTCAGGTTCCACAATGCCTGAGCAGGGTCAAGCACCGATTATCCTGGGTCCCTTTGCAATAGTCCTATATGGACCTTTACGCAAGGAACATGTCCAAACTGGTTCCTAAGCACAGATAAACTAACAGGCCATACACCATCCTCTGGTTAGTTCCAGAGTCTGATGACACGTTGAGCCATGTGGCATATGTTGAGATAGCATCAGCTACATATGCCATGTCCCCATGACAAACCACTAGACACAAAACACACCTACACATTGTCATGATGCGGGCACTAATAAAGTTGGTTTTAAGAAAAGAAATCCTGTTTTAGAAGAACTAGATGTGCAGTTACCTTCAGGCACAGCTAGAGGGAGCAGGAATAGACATACTGGTCTTAATGAACCTAATCTCACTGATCACCTGCAGCTGAAAGGGAACCAGGAAGTCAGCAGTAACGGTTCACTTTATAAGCCAGAGCAGAATGCTTCTGGAGAGGAATGGCATGAGGAGTGGCATAAGCAGCAGTGGCATAAGCAGAGGAAGCAGCAGGAGCTGAGGAAGGAGGAGAAAGAGGAAGAAGGAACTGGAGCTGGAATAGAAGGAGAAACAGCAGAGAAGCCTGGAGGCTATCAAGAACATAAGCCTGATTGCTGTGGAAGAAGCCAAGCTGGAAGCTGGAGGAGAAACAGACCTCACAAGGTGGGAAGCCAGAAAGCCCAAACTGGACCTGTTGTGCAAGGGGAGTTTGGTGGAAGTTGCTACAAGGTGAGAGGCTCTGCCACGCCTAGTTCCTATACTCTGCCTGTTTGTAACTTAGAGAGAAGAAAGCTAAGAACCAGAGAGGGAGGTTCTGACAGAAGCTTATCTCTAGAGGATCATTGCCCAGTTTCACCTATTCAGAGGGAAAAGCAGTTTTATAAGCAACGGAAGTTTTTACTCTGTGAGCCAAGGTATGAGGCATTGAAGATTAACTGTAATGATTGTACTGCTAAAAGCTATGCTAAAAGAAGGATTCCTCCTAAGGGAAACAAGAGTGCAGACTGGTTCACTAAACTACCGCCAGCCTTAAGAGTCCCTGGTTATGTGAAGCCAAACTCCCAAGCTGGAGATTACCATGCTGAAATAGACAGGGACAGTGGAAGCCCTTTGAATCAGTATAGGGGAGAGGATTTGATGGAAGTGGATTCTCCCAGCACTATTCCCTCACCTTTGCCTGAGGAAATGGAATGTGATTGGTGCACTGCCTATGCTCCAAAGTGTGTATGCTCCACAGAAGAATAAATGAAGTATAAGTTGATGTTTATTATACTGAATATTACTTTAAAGAAAACCTGCTTTAAACTGTGAAGTAACAGTTAACTAGCCAGTGAATATTGGTACCTTTTGAAACAAAGGACTGTTTCTGTTATCTAAAATATCTCTTAGTTGAACCTTGCTTTAAACGGGGAATAAAAGCCTTTATTACCCTACACTCGGACTCTTTGTTCTTTAACAGCGCTACCTAGTGGCGTATAATCTTTGTGTCACCGGCAACCAAGGGTGACAAAATGCAGCATAGCACTTGGCCACTGTAACCCACCCTTTGCTGATCAGACGTGCATCACATCTGTATGTGTGTACATATGCATCAATGCACACACTGGCTATATTCCAAAAAAAACAAAAACAATGATATGGCCCCCTGGATGCACACTGCACAGGTCCCCATCCCTCAATATAGCCATGTCAGCCCCAGGTGATGATGTATACATTAGAGCACACTGTGGGGTTGCAGTAACACCTGTCACCACTAATTAACACCATGTTTGGAAGGTAGTCATGGCCATGTGTACTGTGCTATGTATGACATGTGTCACCACACACAGGAAACATACATACGTAGCCAGCTGACACGAGCAGAACAACCACACAAGCAGCAAAAAAGTATACAATATAAACAAATACACCGCAGGAGAACAGTACACAAACATGCACCCCCCTCCCACTGGGAACACTGCACCATATGCCTTACACCTTGCCCCACACAGACCATCAAAACCACTAACTGTGTTTGCACAGCAGCTGCTATCAGAACCAGCCATTACCTGGGAATGTGACCCCCAAAAGCTGTGAAAGGCGTATCAACACCCACCCACATAATCCACCAACAGATGCTGCTGTGCCCTGTCCACATTGTTGGTCACACACTCATGGCTATATGTGTCCTTTGGATGTTAAGTTTAATCACAATGCATTGTTGCATCTCAGTGCCATATGTCCTGCAACATCAACTGTTGTAAACATCACACACACATAACAGCACATTTATGTGGGAATATATGCAATACGTACCAGAGAAGATGTCTGCAATTAACCTCCGCCTGACCGCTGTGCCCACTTGTGTGTCACCACTGGCACGCACAGGGGGGCACGGTGGATCCTCCTCCAGATCCTCATTAATCTCTGCAGGAATATCGTGCCTGAGAGCAATGTTGTGCAGGATGCAACAGGCTATGATTATCTCTGCCACAGTCACTGGCCTATATTGTAAGGCCCCGCCTGTCGTATCCAGACACCTGAAGCGACTTTTCAACACGCCAAAGGTGCGCTCTATGACAGAGCAACTGGAGGCATGGGCCTCATTGTACCTCCGCTCTGCACGTGTCCGTGGCTGACGCACAGGGGTCAGCAGCCAGGGGCGACACCCATACCCGGCATCACCTGCAGAAAGAAATGTTGCATGTGAATGCATGAGCGCCTGTACCCCCAAATTGACACAGGTATAGACGTGAGAAACAAATGCAGAACGCATCCGGGCATAACGTACGGACATCACAACTATGTATTTAAGATAAACAGATATATGTTTGGTGAAATCCGACACATGGCCTAGGGAGCCTGTACATACATGCCCAATAACCCAACTGTCACAGTTTTACTTCTAGAGATCCGCTATGTGTGGCACATAAGTATTGTACTGCAGTTGTGGTCCCCATCTCAAACACCTCCAACGTCAGACTAGACCACCAATACACTGATCACATGTTCAAAGTATATGTCAGCATGGTACACAACACAAACATGTGCTGTGCTGCAATGGAGGCTCATGCCCAGAACATGTATGGCAGTCAGGTGTGAGAAGATCAAAACCACATCAACTCTATTCCCCCTGTCCTCCAAGGTCTACATATCAACATTTATCGGTCTGAAACCATATGCTGTATACTGTATGAGTGGAGGAGTAGCCTAGTGGTTGGGGCAAGGTACTTCGGGCCGGAAGGTCGGGGGTTCAAATCCCACTAGAGGACAGCAACCTTGGGCCGGAAGGACTGGGGTTTCTAGTCCCACAGGTGCTCCTTGTGGTCTTGGGCAAGCCACTTAACCCTCCATAGCCCATGTTCCCTGTAAAATAGTTCTCTGTGTGCTGTGCTTTCCTGTCTAATCAATGTGTTTATACCTCAAAAATTTCCTGTCATGATTTGACAATTTCCAATCTGTAATCAAAAAACCGCTGCTGATCGCTGGAAGTAGCGGTATACAAATGTATACTAAATAAATAAATAAATACTGCTGACCAACAATCGTTTCAGTAGACACCCTCTGCACTGTCTCCATCATGTTCAGAGCCTTTTTAAGCTGTGGTCCACAGAATAGCACACAATAGCCCACATGAGGTTGCAACCATCACATATACAGAGGAAGAGTATCTACCTGGGCATGCGCAACCAACACCTCTCTGTATGCAACCAAGTAGCCCCCTTGTCCTTGCTGCCACCTTCCCACAATGCTCAGCAACAGCAGGATCAGCACATACAATGATGCCTATGTCACGCACATCTACAGTGGCCCAGGGTCCTGCAAACCCCTAGACTGTGTTGCTCCCTTGCCATGACACAGGCCAAATCCATGCCCATACTTATGCAAACATGTACTCCTAGTTGCAAAGGCCAGGAACATCCATTGTAGTTCGCCACACCACACCCCATGTTATCTACTGCATCCTGTGTGACAACCCCAGTACTGATTGACTGTGTGAACCTCACACACACATGACAGGGGTAGGTGTATGGATTTCCACGAACATATATGTTACATGACATACCAAAAATACCAGTAACAGACCCGGCACCACAGGTGGGTGTGAATGGCAAACCCCCACCCCCATGTGGGCTGATGGCACACACACACACTAGTGGAAATCTGCTACCAGGACACACATCTGCACACGTGCGTTGTTTCAGGAACACCATGATCTGGATATGATCTGAACTTGTTACAATCCTGATGTCACATTCCTATTCATGTACCCTGTTACACTACGTTCTCACTCATGTAACAAGGTAAAATCTGAACAGTCGTCTGTCTGTGTAATGGTAGTTACGTTTCAAAACGCACAGAGAGCAAACTACGCCCACACAAGAGATGCCACTGAAACAGTTACATAGATGCATACCTAAAGAGGAGATATGGAAATACTCACCCAGCAATATACAGTCCCCATATTGTCCCTCCTCGAATTGGCTGAATAGTGCTGAGTGATGCAGGATATAGGAGTCATGGGTGGACCCTGCAAACCTCGGGACCACATTCAGAATATGCAGATCAGCATCACATACAACCTGAACATTCAGGGAATGGTAGTGTTTGCGGTTGCGGAACACCACCTCCCTGTCTCTAGGCGGGACCAGGGCAACATGTGCGCAATCAATAGCTCCCATCACGTGTGGTATCCCGGCTAACGCCTCAAAGGCCTGGTTCAGGGTCCCCCACTGTTGCCTAGTGTGAGGAAGGGCTATGTAATTCCCCATCCGGCTGACCATGGCACGCAGTACTTGGTGGAGACATCTTGAGAAGGAGGGTGGCTCATGCCACCCACTGCGGCCACAGATGACTGGAAACAGCCAGAGGCAAAGAAATGTAAGGCAGCAAGGAGCTTGACTAAACCTGGTATGGCATGAGACCGATCAGTCAGGGGCTCGAGGTCAGGTCTTAGATCCTCATAGAGCTCCCTAATAGCCCTTGTGCTCAGTCGGTAAAGGGAGATGACCTGGTCCTCACGCATGCCCTGGAGCTGGGCCCTAGGCCTGTAGAGGCGTGGCTGCCGAGCCTGCACCTCGGCACACCTCCTGTGCCGTTCGCCAACAGCACCTGCTGTGACCGCCCCCACAGCTGCAGTTGTGAGTTGCTGTGGGACTACACCCATGCCCTGTGGCCCAGCCCCATGGACACCATCTCCCCTGTCCTGCAACCGCAGCATCTGCCCACATGTCAGGGCACATGCAGCAACATACATCCCTTCCATCACCTCCTCCATCCCGGCTACACAAACACACACAAACACACACACAAACCTCCTATGACAGTGACCAGGCCACAAACCCAACAGACACACAAAACAAAGGGATAGAACCAACACACAGAATACAATCAACAACACCTCTTGCCTTGCTCACTCTGTCACCCTCCACAAACACGCACCTCGCCTACAAAACAACCCTCAACGTGACTCATCTCTGCATGACAATATATAGATGTATTTACGGTTGCTTTTGCCGCGCAGCGCAGTTCTGTGCATGTGCTGGCGTCTGTGCGCGGCACGCAGGGGGGGCGTACATCCATGGCCGTGTGTCGGTGTGCGGCACGCAGGGACATGTATGTGGGCTGCGCGCATGTGCGACTCTGTGCACCGCCCACATACACACGCCCATGCACAGCATAGCCGCACCTGCGCGGCGCACAGACGCCAGCGCATGCGCCGTACTGCATCTGCGGCGTGCCAAACCACAGGCCGCGCACAACAGCGCATGCGCAACGTGAACAAACCAAACACAACCTATAAAGGACCCTGTACCCCTGGTACACGTCGAGGGTTGTGAGAGGAGAGCTGAGGTGTGTGCGACAGAGCTGTGTAGTTCGTGGCAGTGAGGGCAGGAGTGTAGGAGGCTGTGTTTGTGGTCTGTGCACTGTGGTTTGTGGTGTCGTCGTGAGTGCGTGTTTGTTGTTTGTCCATCATTGTGTTGTGTGCTAGTCAGGGTAGGGTAGGGTAGGGTGGTCTGGTCTGTGTGGGGTGGGGTGGGGTACTCTGTGTTGGGTGGGGAGTGGTGAAGGGGGAAGGGAGATGGAGAGGGACGGGGAGAGGGAGAGGGAATTGGAGGGGGAGGGTGATGCTGAGGGGGTTGGGGAGCAACACATACCTGTTGCTGGGGCAGCTGGTGGTGAGGGGACACAGGAGCGTGAGCCAGTGGCAGGCCCATCTGCGGGGCCACAGGCCCCAAGTTACAGCCACACGGGCAAACGCAAGCGCGTTCCAGTGCCGGAGACACAGAGGAGGAGGGCCCTCAGGTTCACAGACATGGAGAACCACAACCTCCTGTCTATGGTGCTGGAGCACTACGACGAGCTGTTTGGCAGGATGAGTACCAAAACCTCTGTCGCTACACGTAATGCCGTGTGGGAGGAGGTAAGGGTGTCCGTGGCTGGGGCTGGGGGTCCACATAGAGACATAGAAACTTTAAAGAAGAGGTTCTCCGACATCAAGCGAGGGGTGAGGCAGACGATGTATGCCGAGAGACAGCATGCGCAGGGGACAGGTGGCGGAGGCCCCCTCACCCTCCCACTCTCACCCCTGGAGAGGGAGCTTGCAGCCTGTCTAGGGCAGATATACACATGTGGCCTACCGGAGTTCCTGGACAGCGCCCACCCGTCGGCAGGTATGTATGATACGTAGTGTTGCAAAAATGTATCGGCAACAGCCTACATGTAACAATGTGCAATGTTGTTATTGGTCAAACTGTCCTGTTCCAGAGCATGTTCAACTGCAACCTCTGAGCACGTTGGGGTAAATAGGTAATCCGCATAGTGTAGGCCTACCAGCCTGAACATATGGCATATCTGTCTAACTTGCTAAATGTTATACAGTCAACAGCTTACTGTGACATCAGCCAGGTGCCACATAGACAGCGAGGTGCAAGTAAGAAAGCTCCCCAGTACAGACCAGCAATCTATGCCATACACAGTGTCTGGAAAGCTATACCTCCAAACCTGTCCCAAGGATACACACATAACAAGCACATCTAGGCACATCTCCCCTCGCTCACCTTTCAGATGTCACCTCTGCTGTCCACCCCATGAAACATGGGCTGTCGAGCACTCCATGAGAGAATCAGAGACAGGTTATGTTCCTGAGGCATTGGTTTCCATATGTAACATCCCATCCCACACCATCCCTGGTGTGCTACCAGCCCAATCTGCCTTGACCTGGTGCAGGGATTGAATTACATTATCCCAGGGGGTTATTGTTCCCCACACAGGCATTCCAGATGCATGCCAAGGGGACTGTCCCAACAGACAACACTCTGACTGGACTCTGCTGGTAACTATGCACAGGTGTCCGCTCTGTGAGGTCTACATCCCCACCTCTGGGTCCTCAGCACCCCCCTCACAGTGTGAGCACGACTCTCCAATGCTCGCTGAACCTGTACCCCCCCTCATAGGGCCCTGCAACACCAGGGGGGCAGTACCTGGTGGGATACCCGCTGTCAGAATACTGTCCAGACCAAGGGTCCGACGAGTGCAGCCCACACCTTGGCTCTGGCCTCTGAGCCCCCTGCTGTGGTCCCACTGCTTGTTGTGTCAAACATGTCTGTGTTGGACACTGGTGATACATTTCCATATGGCAATCCGTGGTGTCCCTGTGCTCCCTGGTCTACCCGTGTCTACCTGCCCTGTACCCATCATGCCACAGTCCCATCAGACCCCCGTTGTGTGCAACTACTGAAACCCTTTGTTGTGGGATGTGCTACCAAAACCCTAGACAAACGTGTGTCCCATGCGCACAGCCCCCCACCCATGTGGCTGTCATCCCCCAGATATGATGTCACTGTTTGCTTGCATGGCTCAGGATGCGGCTAATGATATGACACTCTTCCACAGACAACCTTACGATGCCCGACATTGTCCTCATTCCCACAACTGACACCTATGAGCTCCCAGGACCTGGCTCCGATCAGCACTGTTTAGAAAGCAGCCCCCTGGTACCACCCCCCCAAACCTGTCTCACATGCACCACCATGTAGCCCTCCCGTTCTCACCTGTGTGTGCTGCACCCGCACAAACACTGATGCATCGCCATGTTGAACACCATAGTCAACATGTGTCCTGCATCACATTCCCCCCCCCCCCACCTGCCCCAAAACAGTCTGCGCACAGAAGCCACATCCCACCCCCCACAACAGGGTTGGACATCACCTGTATGAATGTGAGGGGTGTGGCTCAGGGCATGTATATGTCACATACACACTGCCCAGCTCAGCATGTGTGCAGCATTAGCCCAGAGATGATAGACAAGATAGGCGCACAGCAGAGTGGGTCACAGACTCGCACAGTCAACACCCGTACAAGGGTAGCTTGTAACAAAACATGACCTGATAACTGTTCCCGACAGTCTGAAAGGGAGTGCCAGTGACAAGTGTGTGCAACTGGTACAAGCAGGGTAACAGTGGCAGAGGTATTGCAGATGCCAAGAGTCATGGGATGGGCCAAGATGCGCATTGGGGACATGAACACCTGGGTGTCAAGCAGACAGGGCGGGCAGGGGCAATGCACTGACATGTACCGCTGGTGTCTATGTCTGAGTGCAAAATATAGGTATGGGAGGGTGTAGGGGAGTGTGTAGGTAGCACACATGCACGCCCCACCCCCTCATGTATGTGTCGCCAACGTAACACCAATTTTTAAAAAGGGTTCCAGGGGTGACCCGGGAAATTACAGACCGGTGAGCCTGACGTCAGTACCAGGGAAAATGGTAGAAGCCATCATAAAGAACAAAATTACACAGCATGTAGATAGTCATGGCCTAATGGGAGACAGCCAACATGGCTTTAGACAAGGAAGATCTTGTCTTACTAATCTGATCTGTTTTTTTGAAGGTGTGCATAAACAGGTAGACAAAGGTGAGTCGGTTGATATAGTGTATCTGGACTTTCAGAAAGCTTTTGACAAGGTCCCCCATCAGAGACTTTTGGCGAAGCTAAAAAGTCATGGGATAGGAGGCAGTGTACTATTGTGGATCGGGAACTGGTTAAAAGATAGAAAGCAGAGGGTAGGGCTAAATGGCCAATATTCCCAATGGAAAAAGGTGAATAGTGGAGTACCCCAGGGATCTGTACTGGGTCCGCTACTTTTTGACATATTCATAAATGACCTGGAAAAGGGAATAACTAGTGAGGTAATCAAATTTGCAGATGACACAAAACTGTTTAAAGTTGTTAAAACCCAAGAGGATTGTGGAAAACTGCAGGAGGATCTGGATAAATTGGAAGACTGGGCATCCAAATGGCAGATGAAATTTAATGTGGACAAGTGCAAAGTTATGCACCTAGGAAAGAACAACCCACACTATAGTTACAAGATGCAAGGCTCCACATTAGAAACCACCACCCAGGAAAAAGATTTAGGAGTCATCGTGGATAACATGTTAAAACCCTCCGCCCAGTGTGCAGCGGCGGCCAAGAAAGCAAATAGAATGCTAGGTATCATAAGGAAAGGGATGGAGAATAAAACAAAGGATATTATAATGCCTCTGTATCGCTCCATGGTACGACCGCACCTTGAATATTGTGTGCAATTCTGGTCACCGTATCTTAAAAAGGACATAGAGTTATTAGAAAAAGTACAGAGAAGAGCCACCAAATTGGTGAAGGGGATGGAAGGCTACTCCTATGAAGAGAGGCTAAAAAGGTTAGGGCTCTTTAACCTAGAAAAGAGGCGGCTGAGGGGAGATATGATAGAGGTGTATAAATTAATGAATGAAGTGGAACGGATAAACGTGGATAAATTGTTTACGCTATCAGAATATAGAAGGACTAGGGGGCATGTAATGAAGCTACAGGGTAAACTATTTAAGACAAATAGGAGAAAATATTTCTTCTCTCAACGTGTAATCAAACTCTGGAATCTGTTACCGGAGGATGTAGTAAGGGCTGTTAGTATAGCTGGGTTTAAGAAAGGTTTGGACAAGTTCCTGGAGGAAAGGTCCATAAACCACTATTAAAAAGGGACCCAGGATATCAATGCTTGGCCTAGTACAAGCACTGCAGAACCTGTATCTTTTGGGGAAACTGCTAGGTACGTATGACCTAGATTGGCCACTGTTGGAAACAGGATACTGGGCTTGATGGACCTCGGTCTGACCCAGTATGGCATTTCTTATGTTCTTATGTTCTTAAATATATGTGGTAACTACAAACAAATTTGTGCTGTCACAGATTGTTATCATTACAGGTGACTACAGCAGCATGGGGGCGCAGGATGCAGGGGATGAGGAGGTGGATGAGGAGCCGGAGGAACAAGCGCCACCAATGTTCCAGGAGGCCATACCAGAGGGGGACACCTGTGCATCAGGGGATGTTCCCGAAACCCCTAGCACAGGTGGCACAGCAACAGGGCCTGCAGTCCGCAGCCCACAGCCTGGTGGGGGGCCAACGAGGGAGCCTCTCCCGCAACCAATGCAGGACCCATACACCCACAGACTGGATGTGCTGATGGCTGATCTCCGGGACCGTGCCGCATCAGGGGAACGCCATGCTGAAGGTGGGTGGCAACAAGGCGTCACACACACACAACGCCTGGAACAGTAGTCTGTGTTAGGTGTGTGTGTGTGGTGGATGTGGCACTGTACCCCCACAGCTCCTACCTGTACGGGTTAGGTAGATGGCAGTCAGTGGAGAGAACACAGGCGTATGGTGTAGGGTGGAGGTTGTCAATGTGACACAACACAGACTGGTTCAGGGCCGGTGTACTCAGCCAGATACAGACAGAACAGCACTGAGTTCTCACCACCAACACGGTAACAGCAGAAAACTAGATACAGGCAATGCCCTTGCAACAGTCTGCCCCTTGGTAAATAGTCAGAGGACCAGCAGACAACAGGGTGCCACCTGTCACATCGTCATCAGGCAATCGGGACACACACACCCAGACCCAGGCGGCATGGGTAATGTCATGTCACGCGTCCCACAGTCCCTGCTGACAGCAGCTGCAGGTCTACAACAAACATAGGATAGTATCACAGCAGACATCGAGTGTGGGGACACCCATATACCAGCACTCCCCAAGCTGACAGGGCCAAGAATCATGTTGGGTTAGCCTGGTAGGGGTACAGGTACATAAAGTCTGTGTGTACGCCACCAAATGAGATGGCCTGCCTGACATACAGAACAGGACATGAACGTGTCCCCGTGCTGTGGACCTGACATTGAGTCACCTGATAGCATAGCTGCGTGACTCACCCACATCACCACACAGGTCAGGGAATGACCTCTGTGTTGTGATGAGTGACACAACACCCCTGACCCGCATCCACAGCTGTAAACCACAGTCAGGGAGACACCCCCCCCCCATCCCTGGAGACCCACGCCCTCCCCCATGGTGTACCACATGCTGGGGAACCCCCGGCATGTCACTGGTCATGTGTCACTGGTGTTTCCCCACCTCTGCTGTCAACTGTTGGCCCCCTCCCCTGTCCATGCCCTCTACATGGCTACAAGGGTGAACATGCACTGCTTTCAGACCCCTCCCCGCTATACACAAGGTGTATGTGAACCACTATGTCGGCAGACAGCTCACACGGGAGTGCACATGCGCATGTAACAGTTGGCGGTCTGATGCTGCCACCCCATCTGCGTGATTAGCGCATGCTCCAGCCGTGCCCTCTCCAAACTGTGTAGAACCACCCACCTGTGGCAGCCCCTGGGGTGCCTAGCTATGAACCACATCTACTTGCCACTGATGGGGTGCCTCTGTTGTTCCTGTCCCTGTTTCACGCCTCCCCCCCAAAGGCCAGTTAGACATGTGCTTGCTACCTGTCTGCAAGCCTGTTGCAACCTCTGCAGTACGTGTGTGTGTTAGCACAGCCTGTGGAGTAATGTGTCTGCCTCACATATCACACATATCATACCGTACTGTGTCGAGTGTGTGGCTGTGCTCTACACTACTGTGATGATGAGGGCTCGTCACCCTAGCCATGTGTGTACCAGAGTCCTCCCTGTCACTGTACTATCAATGTTGACTATGTGTGATGGTTTGGTGTGTGTCTGTTGTCTCACAGAGAGGTATCTCACACACAACCCTGTGTCTCACCAACAGGCCAGTCTCAGGCACTGGAGAGGATCCAGGCATCACTGGATCAGACAAACAGACAGCTGGCCAATATGTGTGGTGGTCTGCAACGCCGCACGGATGTGGTGGAGGCAATACCGTACACCCAGATCTGCGAGGCCCTGGAGAGTATCGCATTACAGCAGCAAAACACACCACCGCCACCAGCGGCACAGGCACCACCGGCAGCACCCGGCCAAGAGGAGCGCGTGGCACCGGGGGGGGGGGGAAGAGGCTTGCGACGGGGCAGGCATGGGCGACCACGCCACAGTCAATGACGCCAAATAAATACCTATCATGTATAAATCATGCAATGTGTGTTTTCAATGTGTGCACCTGTGAACCACTATGTAGTGTACACATGGATGGTTTGTCCAGAACCATGTGGCCAGCGTCCAGGCACGTTGTCACTGTGTTCATTGGACGGCCAGGCATGTCTGCACCAATGCCAGCACAAGCCATGTGCGACCCTCACAGTGTGTGTATGCTGCCCCTGGGCAGTATCAAGCCAATGTATGCACACAACCATGTACTGATAGGGTGCATGTGCAGAGACTGCAGTTTGTTATGTGTCTGCACCATGTTGTCCCCATCTGACCCTTGTGAGTGGGTGCTTATGTTTGAAACATGTCCCTGCCTGCAACACAGGCGGCATGCCAGGGCCCACCCCCACAGGATTGTATCAGACCTGGGCAGGCATGGGTGTCATGCATCTGGCAGCCCATGCACTGTGGACACACAAGTGTTGAGATCACGGCCATCCATGTGTCACGTTAGCTCTCCGTCCCCCTTACATTGCAGCATCCCATGGGCATACCCTTGTCCTATGGCCCTACGCACCTCTGGGCCACCCTGACTGCATGCAGTGCCGGAGCACGTATGACACCCATGTCTACCTACAATGCCTCTCCATATGCACACACAGATCCCATGCTTGAAGCCATAGTGGGTGGGTGGGTAAGGACACACGTGACCATTGTGTACACAAACAAATAGAACACTTTATTAACCAAAAAAAACAATGTGAACATTGGGCAACATGCCCCACAAACCCAGCCCCATGTGTGTTGGTGGAACACAGCACAGCACAGGGCACATGGGGACGTCACAGGTGCCATCAGTGGCGACTGTGACGCCCTTCGGCAGATGGCCCCCGAGATGCCAGACGCGCCACATCGTGGGCCACCTCCCGAACAGCCCCGTCAGACACTGCAGGGCATGGTACACAACACGGACGTCCTGGCGTACGTCATCCATGGTCACAAGCACATCATGCATGCATATGCCAGCACACAGACACACAGTGTGCGTGGTCTGTGTGCTGGCATCTGCATGGGACATGTCTGTGGCCATGGATGACGCCGGAGACCGCTGACGCCCATCCCGTGCTGCCAGCTGCAGTGTCTGACAGCGGCCCCCTGGGCCCTGTGCTGGGCTGTGTTCCACAACACCCCCCAACCGTCCTGCCTCCCTTCCCGCACACCCTTCCCCCACCCTCCCAGCATCGACACTGCGGAACCCACCCCTGGCCCACCTCCCCCCCCCCTTGCCCCCTCTCCCCTGCACCCCCCATTGTCGCATCCACATCCCCCTCGTTGGGGGGATGTGCGGGTATATGCGCCGGCTCCACCTCCCGGTCTGCTGCATCTTCGGCCCCACTTCCGGTCACAGACACCTCCTCTGCCTCCATCTCCTCCTCCTCTGTGTCCTGGTGCTGGGGCTCAGGACTCTCCTCCACACCCTCCCCCCTCTCCCTTGCATGGCGTGTGGTGGGTCGGCGGGGCATATAGGTGGAGGTGCTGGGCCCTCCATCGGTGCCATCTCCATCTGTGGAGGATGACAGACATTAGGGCACATCCATGTGTGGCACATAAAACATGTTCATAAGCCGAAAACTCAGGCTGGCGGCCCAATACTCACCATCAGGTTGGGACTCAGCCTCCGTGGTGCACTGCTCAATAAATGCAGGGTGGTGTAGGCGGAGTTCATGCCCCTTCTTCCTCAGGTCCTCCACCTGTGGATATGCAAACATTGACTGGGTCATCACCTAACGTCTGTCACAGGTGGTTGGACAGCCTAGACATACCCCTGTGTGGTCAGCGTTGGGCTGCTCCCTCACCCCTGCTGTGTGTGGCACACACAGCATAGTGACCCACCTATAACAGTTGGTCCTTGGAATATGTCGGAATATGTTTGCAGGTGTGTGTCACAACGGTATCACTGAGCCTGGCTGGCATAGACAGGAACATTCACAGAGGGCAGCAGTCAGCAGCATCGCACATTGCCTGCATGCTGCCCCCCCATATCTCGACTCCCCCACAACACACAGGTAACATGGGGGGTGGGACAGAGACAGACAGAGGGGGGGGCGGGGGAGGGTGAGCGTGACAGAGACACAGGGAATGAGTGAAGGGTGACACATCCCCGAGGGGCAATGGTTCTTTTCTGTGGGCCAATCACTGCTGTTCCATGAACGCAGCTGGTCAGGTGGGTATGGCTGCGGTCCCCTGAGGGAAACGGGACCTACCCACCTCTGGTGGGGACCCCCTAGGGTCAGTTGACACGGGATGCTCACCAGAGTGTGTGTGCCGGGGGGGCCCGCCAACTACCTCACAGGGATCTCAGACACCTCCCATGATGTACATAGTCCCGGGTTACGATGGTATGGGCCACCACACATGCATGCAGTGACATGGACCTCATGGGAATGTCGACATGTGGTTACGTGGATGGTTGAGGGGGGGGACATGTACCTCATCAGGGACTGTGAGGCCCTGTGGATGCTGGCGCTGCAGATTCAGCTACAGCTGTGTATCTCTCAGATGTGGTGGATTTGAGGGAGGTGGACAGGTTCTATCAGCCTCCGCTCGGTGTGGTCCATGATTGCCATATGACTACTAGCATCCGTTCGGTCTGGGCAGGGAGGAGCCGTTGCTGGCTTTCCCTCTGCAGCATCGCAGATCCCAGCCCGCCTGTTTGGGGTGGGCTTGTCAGCTCCCAGTTACGTGGGCCATTGCTGCCACCCTGTCCCTGACAGATATCAAGGCGTACAGGGGGTGTTGCACGGTTTATCCTGTAAACAGTGTTCCAGTTCTGCAGCCACTAGGCAGACATGTGTCCATGACACAATGGCAATGGGGGTGACTCAGCCTCTGGCCTGACACCTGTCCAAGGACACCCTGCAGGCAACAGTTGCATTTGTCTGGACATGCCTTGACAGGTGCTACATGTACCTGCCCCTTGGCATGCGGAAGTGGCAAAACGTGCTGTTATCGATGTTTTGCAAACACCATCAGAACCATTCCCATGAACAGGCTAATAGGCACTATACTGTCTGACAGCAAGGATGCCTGGCAGACACGGCAATTCACAGCATCCACGGTCATACGCCCCTACCAGATGGCCTGACGGCATGTCATTGGTCACATTATGTTGTCAGCATAGCTGACTACAACACCATGGTGTACCGTGGGGGCTATGTTGTTTGGGACAATGGAGACGTACAACACAGGATAGTCACTGTACAGCTAGTGGGCATGTGGGGGGGTGATGCGAGATGGATCCCATCCTTCTCACGTGAGTATCCTGTACATGCTGATGTACTGGCAGGGTGGCTGGCACCCTTGGCGACTGTGGATATTGGTTACTGTCAGGGTCGTGTGACGTGTGCTCTGCATAGGTTGTGACTTGTACAGAGTGGCCCTGACTACCTATCCTAGTACCTCATGGTGGTACACATCCCCAGACCACGGCTATCTCCTTTTGGGACATGCGGGCCCCCACTGGAGGGTTACCTTCTTACCCTCAGAGCTGTCACAGTCACCAGGCCCGTCAGACATTTGGACGTATCTTGGCCCTGTGTGCTGCGGCTTGTTGCGGTATGGGACCGAGGTGCAGGCTAACATGGGTGTCCTGGTCCCGGGGTGTCACAGATGTCACCCATCTGCACTGATGGTCCATTTTCCCATGCTGTGCACCAGATCACAGCGGCTGACAATGACACAATGTGTGTGGTCTGGGGTGTTATCAAGGACCCTGATGGCCCAAGGATAGCCTCAGGAGAGCATTTGGTGGCCAGCATCCTCTGGGCTGGTGACACTGGTGAGGCCTGTGTAGTGGTACTGGTCACAGCCCTTGCCCCACAGCATGGCCCAAGGGGGCTCAGATGCGTTTGTGGATGCCAGACCTTGTTGTTGCCACAAAGTCGCCTGTGGGGCCTGGTGATTCCACCAGGCCTTTTTGGACTGAGTGCGTTCCTCAGTGCCACAGCCCTGGCATCCTGATGTTTGGGGGGGGTACCCTTTGGAACCACCCAGCCATCTGTTGGGTTACATGGGATCCACAGGTGCAACGGGACACCCCTGGGTACATGGGTGACAGCACAGCCACGTTGGTGGGGTGGTGGGTGTTGGGTTTGGGTCCTCAGTCCAACCTACTGCTCCTGGCTGCAATCCCACAGGCCAGACATGGCGAAAGGGCGTGAGTGTGGCCTGGCCATTCCACACACCAGGCATGATTGTCAGTGACCATGGAGCTAATGACACATTTTGCCCTGGTCTGCAAACACATGGCGTGACGTTCCATTATGGGGGTGTCATTTTTGCCTGTCCACGAATGGGGGGGTCACGTGCAGGGGACGTTCTCACTGTTCCCCTGGGATTCTGTTTGGTTGAGGTCAACACATCTCCCAGTGATGGGATCACCCATACACCTGTGTACCTTTCGGGGAGACGTCAGCAGGCACAGACACAGGGGTGGCAATACCATTGAGGTGTGTTGCACATACAGGGACACAGACCTGCTGGTTTGGCACAACCTAACGAACTGGAGTGTACCATTTGGGGGAGGCATCAGGGCAGCACACAGGAGCTGTGGCTTACTCCGAGATTCCTCCCCATTGGCTGCTGGGAGCGGCCACATGCAGGCTGCAACAGGGCAGACAGTACCAACATGTGACAGCTGATACCTGCTTGCTCCTGGTGATTAGCTGTGCCCAGTGCCACCTACATGCAGAGCTGTGGGTGTGGTCATGTGTGCTGTGACACCTATGGCCATTGTGAGCCTCACCCTGAATGCACAGGTCATGTTCCCTGTGGCCCCCTTCACAGACATGGCTCTGCCATACCACATCATGTTTGCCAATGCTGATGTCCATGCTGACCCCCAAACCATGTATGTGTTATGTGTCAGACATTCGTGGTGACATCATCTACACATGCCATGCAATCCACACCCACGGGAAATGTGATATAACAGCACACATGGGTGATGTCATCATAGATGTGACATTGGGTGGGTTGCCCTATGCACCTTACCAGGGGCCATGTCCATGACATGTGGGTTGCTACAAGGCCATGGGTAGCAGTGTGCGACACACTACAGGGATTGTGTGACCTGTCTGTCCTGGGGATGTTGATAGTTACGTCAGACCTGGTTTGACGTCTTTTGGACGAAGCATAGTGGTCATGGTGGAGATACATCTGTCCCAATCTGACCTATCTGATGGTGTTATTTCATCAGACCTGGACCCTGGACACTGGATGGTTCTGTGGGTTTGGCACGCAGACACTATGTGCCAGGACCCATTACACGGGTATGGGCTATTGCCACCTCTGCTCATGTGTGAGTGATAGGCTGTGTTGTGCAGCCTGGGTGGGTGCATGGACCTCTTCACCAGCATCTGTGCTCGACATCTGCAAACAGGTGTGTGATGCCTTGGGGGCTGTGCACATGTGCGACCAGACTCAACAGGCATAGCTGGGGACATGTCTCTGTCACAGACCTTTGGACGTGCATCTCCATGCTAATATGTGTGATGTGTGGCTTACGCACAGCCACATCTGCAAGCAACGTACCATCTGGCTACATCTACAGTGTGTGTGCTGAGCTGTGGACCCCATGGACTGTGGGTGATGTGCAACCCAACCTCCATACCCTATGGGACATATTAGACTCACATCAGCTCCGTAACAATCTGCTCGCCCTCCCCCTGGGTCTTGGGTGTCCAAGGGCACATCCTCACCAACATACAGCAGGGCACCATGGTGACTCCCTGAACACCATACGCAGGTGTCATGACTCCAGGAGATGGGGAGGATGGACTCAACAGCATTGTGACACTGCACCATATCCCCAGGGTGGATGGGCCACACCCTACTGGTGTGTGTGGACACCTGGAGGTAGGGGGATGCTTATAACTACATTAGGACACACAGCCATATCTCCAGGGTGACACAGAGCCCACTTGGAGGGCCTCTCTGGACTCCTGGAGGTAGGGGGATGCTTATAACTACATTAGGACACACAGCCATATCTCCAGGGTCACACAGAGCCCACTTGGAGGGCCTCTCTGGACTCCTGGAGGTAGGGGGGATGCTTATAACTACATTAGGACACACAGCCATATCTCCAGCGTGACACAGAGCCCACTTGGAGGGCCTCTCTGGACTCCTGGAGGTAGGGGGGATGCTTATACCTACATTAGGACATACAGCCATATCTCCAGGGTGACAGTGAACCCACTTGGATGTTCTCTCTGGACTCCTGGAGGTAGGGGGGATGCTTATACCTACATTAGGACACACAGCCATATCTCCAGGGTGACCGTGGGACCACTCTGATATGCAGTCTGGAGTCCTGGGGATAGGGGGGGTTGTATTACACAACATTGGCAAACAACCCTATGGCACCTTGTTGGCTGGCGACCATGTGCTGCACGTTTCCGGACACCAGAGGGTGGCCCCTATGTGTTCCCTGCAGATACAGATACCACCATCAGCACATGATGTTTCAGGTCACTCCATAGGCGGATGTGTGGCCTAGCTGTATTATAGTGTGCTGTAGTACAACAACAGCAGCAATAGTCAGGTCTCCAGGGTGGCATCATGCCCTATGTGACATCTGTCAGCACCTGGGTACATGGCAATCCACTCAGAGGTGATACATATACAATATGGCGTGTGGCTTTAACTGGTGCACTTTCGTGATCTGGACTACCTACACACAGCATCATGGACAGCTGCCATCAACCCTGTCTGTGTATATGGTTATGATGACCTGTGGCCATTCACTTACCTCCCTTTGGTGGTCAGCCATGTGGTTGAAGCGCCTGGTGAGCCTCTCCCAGGCCCTCCTCACCTTCCCCATGTTCCTTCGCCTGGAGGGGCCAGGGAACAGCCTTGCCTGCTTCTGGCCAATGAGGGCTGCCAGGTAGCGCAGCTCACGGAGGCTAAACGCCGGTTTCCTTGTCCTGGACGCCATGTTCCTGTATGCGCGTCATGACGTGCGTGACGCAACTTCCGGATTTGCGCGTCGCGCGTATGGGCGCGCCGCATGGCTGCGCGATTAGGCTAATCACGCTGGTACGTTCCGCATTGCTGCGCGTCAAAATAAAGGCACATTGTAAATGCACGCATCATTCAGATACACTGGTTATGGGGTGGCTAACATTATATCTACTGGTCTCTGCAAACACATATAGCAACGATGTATCTCGCATGTCCCAAAACATACCATGATTATTATGGATCAATCTTGTTTAGACAGTGTGGTATTGAACCTCTGGACACATATCCAATGATTCCTGGTGCATTGTCAGATGAGGTGTGCTATTTGTGTTACCTAGCATGTTCTGCTTTGCCACTGATAACAATGGGTGCTGACAGACCATCAACGTCAGGTGTCAGTCCCCCTGGTGATATGGGGTTTTGTGTGCCACTGGAGTATGTTCTGTGGTGCATCTCAATGTATATCCAGCAATGATGTGGTGGTTGCCATGGGGGGTGGGGGGATGTTCATATCTGAGCATTGGACATGCACAGTAGGTTTCATGGTGCCCATTACCAGGATATGTGCGTTGGCATGCCACCTTACTGCATGTTATCCTTTGTTATGTGTGATGGCATACAGTCCTGATGGCAGAGGTGTTGCACAATGTTTGTAAGTGGACTGCATAACCTGTTGTCATTGGGTTACATGTTCCAGTTGGGCTCTTGTATACCTGTCTCACGCAGCACACATTATTGTACAGCAGTACAAGATTACGCATGCTGCCTTTGATGTACATCTGTGCTGCACAAGACATATATCTTCATACGTTGCAACAGTGTTACCTGCCCCAGACCTCTTTCTACAATAGAGCAGTGCTGCCAGTGTCAATACCCTTACAGTGCTATATACGTCATGTGCTGTACAACAATCTCACTAGTGGATCACCACCCCCCTGATAACCACAGCACACAGTCTGCATGATTGCCTCTTTACAACGGCAGGCATCTGTTCACAGCTATTGAGCTGTGGCCCACAGATTACCTCGCTGACTGTGGAGCCAGAGGTTGTGTATTTCCATCCACAGTGAGGTTATTGGTGAGTACAGGCAATGACCGGTTTCAAAATGTAAAATAGTGGTGGCAGCTATGAGATCCTCACAGTGCTGTAAGCATCAGGTGCTCCATAGGACACCTTATAAGGCATCCTAGGGTTAATGCACTGTGATGGTTTCTGAGTTGGCAGTACTACAGGACATTAGACACTTTCTGGGACAGACAGCCCACAAGACCCTTGAGAAATCTTTATCTCCATGTTACAATGCCCTGTGGAAAAAAATGTCCGATTTGTGCAATGTAACCAGCAGTGATGCTGACTGACGCAGTATATGTGACAATGTAAATATTCAAAATACTTTGTGTGGACAACCACAACAAGGATTTGAACCAGCAACCTGTCGCTTACAGAGGCATTGCTGTCACCAGTGGACTACAGCTCCATAGCTATGCTGAGACGTCTGGCTGGCTGCAATATAACCTCTGCAGACTGTATGCTACGTTTAACAGGGTAGGGTGTGCCCACTCACACCCATGATGCACTGCACATGCAAAGCAACGCTATACAGATGGGCAGACCATAGGGTGTGAAACACAACAGCACCTGGGACTGGTAGTGAGTACTGACCTTCCGTGGTGCTGTTACAGAGTGGCTACAGACCATCAGAGTGTGTGTGGCCTGTGCTCACCCTGAGGGTGAGGTGGGACACACAGCACCTATCCTGGCGGGGATGGCCTATACATCATGTCAACTTGTCTGCCGATGTCAGATAGTTTGGCATATCAGACACACCTTTGACCATCTGGATCTACCAGTCACCTCTGGGCTTGGTGGGCTACAATGCTCACAGAGGGGTGCATCTCGTGTGTGGGTGCCCTGCCCAAATGATATATGTGCAGTGTGTGTGTGAGGAAAAGAGGTGTTTGTACACATAGGCGAAGTGTGTCAGACCACCAAACTGGCCCTGTGGAAACAAGGTTCCCCCAACAACATATCCACATTCAATATCCCATCTACACTGGTAGCGGCTGGCAGCACCATCAGACATAGTCCAGCTGTGGTACTGACAACCTACAGGGAGCTCTCTGCAGTTCTGTACGCATCCATATTTCCGGAGCCCCCTGACAGTAGGGCCTGATCCCCACAGCACCATCTTACATTTCCCAACAGCAGGCACAGTGTGTCCCCATCTACTGAACCCTGCACAGTGTACCAGCCAGACACATGCTCACTGCAGTCAGGCCACTAGGCAGTCCATAGTGCATGCTACCAGGGGAAATGTGTCCACCCACCACACACTTAACTCAGTGATTGGGCCCCATATACATCACATGAGAAACCTACTATATGGCACTCTGGTGGAACCTAGCCAGGCCGTGTTCATTAATCGGTCAGGGTGAGAATGACCTCCAAGCAAGGCATTCAATGGACACCATGTCTGTGGAGGTGACCGCCAGGCACTACATCGTCCCAGGCAGTCATGTGTGCCCTGTGCAGATGCATCCTGCTCATGCCGCCCTGTCTGTTCTATACCCACAGTACTTTGCTCCTCATTATGCGCATTTGCAGGCCAATACTGGCAAAGGTGCTATCAGTGTGTGCTGCAGAGGGTGTGGGCAGACTCACTGGATAGACGGACAGACACTCCCTACACCTAGGGCAACATTGAGCAGATGTTGTGTTATGTGGCAGCCCTGGCCAACGCACCAGTAATGGGCACATTGCAGGCCTGGCAATGTTATGGTGTACTGTTGGAGTCATTCTCCACGGTGGTGGACACTGGAGGACACATGACCTGACAAACATTGCACATACATCAGAGACGTTGCTATGGTACAGCTCAATGAGCTGCTTGTGCTTAACATAGCCATCTCTATCTGACAGTGATGATAACAGGCTTTTGATATCTCTGTACCGTATCCCCATGTCTACTGTTGCATTGGTAATGTATGCACATGCTAGTATTGGGAGAGGCACACAGGGCCCAACATCCTGCCGCTGCATTGGTCTTTGGATAATGGAGCCTGCAGGTGCAGGTGTTTCTGCCCCTGTTGGCCAGTGCAGAGGTTACCAACTCCAGTCCAGGTGGCACAAACACTGGTCTGCTTTTCATGATGTCTGTAATGAATATGCCTATGATACATCTGCATACCATGGGGCCGTTAAGTTACATTGAGGCACACGCATCTTTTTGGGAGACATCATCCAACCAGAGTAATTTGTGACACTCCATGACTGCATTTGGGGGATTCTGCTGTAGGTGATGCATATGTTTATGTGCTGTGTGCTGTTTAAGGACAGGTATGGGCTTTTGCCCGACGCTTATGTCCTCTGCAGGAAAGTTTCGTTCTTTACTACCATGTTTCACTCATGGGTAAAATGTGGGTTTTGGGATGGAAAGTTCCACAGCTGGGATTGGAACCTGTGGCGTTCTGGTTTTAGAGGCACTGGCTAAATCAACTGCACCACCATCTGAGCACAGCAATGGAGCACTGCACTGCACAGCACTGCGGAGTCCATGGGTGTTTGTCACACAGGTGATGTCTGTTGGAGTGCACTGCACCCACATGATGGGGGCTAGGCCAGCATCTTCTGTGGGCAGCAGCCACTGCCCCCTCTCTCACCAGGAAGCCTACGCCACCATGCTGACATGGGCTTATATTGGTTACCGTATCACAACTGAGTGAAATGTGGCCCTACTGGACAGCTTTTTGTGTTCTCTGCTGTAGGTGTTGCACATTGTTCAGATGTATGTGCTCCTTAGGGTAAAATCGAGGTTTGGGGAACATGCTTTTCTTCTCTGCAATTATGGTTTGTCTTTACTATCAGGGTTTATTGGTGAGTAAAATATGTGGACTGTGTTTCTGGGGGCCCCAGCTGAGAGTTGAACTGGTAATCTTTGCAACCTGAACACAGTGGCTGTGTTCACTGCACCACACTGCGGCCACAGAGGCAATGTACTCCCTGGTGGTACCATGTGTGTTTGTCAGGAGGTGCCCTTCTGTTGGGGTGCCCTGCACACACGTGAAGGGGTGTCTGCCTCCATCTTCTCTGAGCAACTTCCTCTGCCCCCCTAGGAAATCAGGACCCCTCCACAAACATGCTGCATGTCCTTCTGCTGCTGGTGCTGGTGGTGCACAGTTTTGGGCCATCCTGTGTGCATATAGGCGTCTGCCTATGCTGTGCGTTCTGGGGTTTGGGTGCCTGCATAATCATCCACGCATCCCCAACTCAAACATACTGTTGTGGAACATGGCCATACCATAGGGGAACTGTCCATTGGAGTGGCTGACCCTGCTATATCCTATCTCAAGGTGTGAACATGCACCTTGTATGCTGCAGGAGCGGGGACCCTTCAGAGATTCATATACTTTCTTCTGGCCTTTATTGGGAGTGTCTGTTTAAGTTTTCCCATTGCTGTCACCATTACCCAGCTTGGTCATCTTTTGTGCTACAATCAAGGGGGTTTAGCTGCCCTACCCAACACACCAGTCCTGAGAACAGTACAGGCATGGATATGGTACGCAAGGCTGATGGGGGTCCCTCCCTAGGGTGGTAAACACTGTCGGACGCCAGACCTGCAGCACACAACACAGACATCAGAATGATTGTTATGGTGGAGCTCAATCATCAACATGTGTTTTGCCTATAAATTGATATCTGCCAGTTTTCATAGGAGACGTTTGATAGCTGTGTACCATACACCCAGGTGTGGGGTAGCATCGCTAAGGTATGCAACTGCTCATATTGGGAGATACAGGCAGGGCCCAATGTCCTGCCTCTCAGGTAGGCATTGTCCAATGGGGCATGTGGGTGTGGGTGTGGGTGTGTCTTCCCCTGTTGGCTGCTGCTTTACGGCAGAGATTCCCAACTCCAGTCCAGGTCTGCATCACACTGTTCGGGTTTTCCTGCTGTCCCTCATGAATATGCATGAGCTACATCTACATGCCATGGGGGTGGTGCATAGATATACATCACAGGCATTTGTATGAGTGGCAGCATGACACCTGACTGGTGTGTGGGCCACCAGGCCTGCATTTGGGGGAATCTGCTCTAGGCATTTGGGGGAATCTGCTCTAGGAGTGGAAGAGTAGCTTAGTGGTTAGAGCACTGGCTTGGTAACCAAGCAACCAGGGTTCGATTCCCACTAGCACTCCTTGTGGCCTTGGGCAAGTCACTTAACCCTCCATTGCCCCGGAAGAAAGGCCTGGCAATCTACTTCCGGTGACACTGCCAAGAAAACACAGGAGCTTCTGGGTCGCCAGGAGTCAGGACTGACTCGCAGGCACACATTGCATTTTGCTCTAGGCACTGGCCCTGTTCATGGTGTCTGTACTCAGTGGGGTAAAAGATAGACGTATTACCATTGCATATGTCCTCACCACAAAAGGTGTGTTCTTACTATCACTGTTTAGTTGTGGGAAAAATATGTGGGCAGGATTGGCGGTAGCCCCAGCTGGGCTTTGAACCTGAGACCTTATGGTATTGCATGCACTGTCTGTGTGCACTGCACCACCATGTAGTCACAGATTGCCTGGATTCCCTGGAACATCCATGACTGTGGATCCAGCAGGGCCTGTCTGTTGCAGTGGACTGTGCCAGCCTGCACATGGCTAGACCTCTGTCTTCTGTGGCTAGCAGCCACTGCCCCCTGCACCACATGTACTCGTCCACCAACTTGATGCGATGAGCTTCTCGCATAAAAAGCAGATGACATGATTGCAATGTGGCAGTACGGGACTGCATTTGGGGGACCTGGCTGTAGGTACTGCCCATTGTTTGTGGTGTGTTTGCAGTGTTGTGTAAAATATGGGTGTTTTCCCCATGCTTATGTTGCCTGCAATACAGGGATGTCTGCGCTATCTTTGTTCAGTGGTGGGTAAAATATAGGGACTGGCCTGGCAAGTGCCCCAGCTGGGATTTGAACCTCTGACCCTCTGCTCCTAGAGGAACTGGCTATGTCCAATGCACCACACTATAGCCACAGAGATAGTGCAGCCCCTGGAGGTAGTAAACCTGTCAGGATGGAGTCACAAACCCTGCTCTACGCATTTTTACTGTGGGCACATGCACCCTGTCTGGTGACAAACGTGCACATAAAACACGGCATTGAACCCAGAAACTGGGGGTCAATATATCATCACGCTGGGCAACAGTGATATTAATGGTCAACCATAGCAAAACACTCCCAGTAAAGCTCCAAAAAGGAAATATATTTGGATGAGTCTCCGCTCCGTAGACCCTTCCAATATTCATTTGTTCTTTCTGGAGCTTTTCCTGGGTGTGTTTATCT